>JABUQX010084715.1:52500-55130 GCA_015478945.1 Trachelipus rathkii | reverse complement strand
AATTTCCCTCGTGGCCTTCTCTTTGTCCAGTATCGCTTTCCTCCCGGCTGTCCCAATAGACAGATAGAGGGAGATTATTTGTATAACCTGCTTGTGACGAGCAAAATGGTTTCCATTTGGAGGGTCACCTCTATTACATCCATGATCCTTATATTATAGCCTCTCCAAAACTCTTATTTGCATACTCTTCTTCTATCCGTACCCATAACCCTACTGGAACCGAAAATACATGGCTATGGTAACAACACACACCGTTAAACTGCTTTGAATCAATAAACATTCGCAACTCATCCTGCATCGAGCGGATCCCATAGCGACGAGTATAGGCCTCACAACTTCACTGCAATGGACAGGTGACCATTCTGACTGGAAGAGGCTCCCGGTACCTGCTTTCTTGACGATAATAATTTACTTTTGTCCATGTCCAGTAGTCATTTCATGGCAACCTCGAAAGGCAACAGCTCAGACAACTTCGGCAGAATACAACTCTCATACAAGTCATCAGTTCACCCTGGTTAACAATGACGACCTATCCGACGGTTTTCAGTATATGATAACATCATCATGATGGCATCCATTACATAGACTATAAATACCACCCTGTCCCAATAATATCAACCCAGTAAAACTTTGCTACTGAATATAGCGGAAAGTAACGTCAATAAGCCTACTTAGTACCACATGAATTTTGCTATCTAGGGCAAATATGCAAAAATAGCCATGATTGCACGAAACGATGTGATTACAGCTATAATCCAGAATATATATGAACAGCACTTCCGAATACTATATATCCTACAAAAGTCTATCCAAGAAAAATTTCACCTTTTTTGTGACCAGTTAGAGTTTTTTTATTTTTCCCTAATTGGATGACCGAACTTTGAAATAATCTATTCGGCGAAAGCGAAAGTGATTATCGGCCGAAATATTTTCGGTATATCGCTTTTTCACTATTCGCACATGCCCTAATATAATATATATAATATATATAATGATATATAACATATATATATATTATAATATAATATATATTACTATAAAAATATAATAATAATAATATATATAATATTATATAGTATGCAATCCGAATCCGGTTTCGGATTCGAATCCAAAGACGCTTGCTGGATTGGATTCGGATTTCGGATTCGAACGATTCCACAACACACGGTATTCGAATCCAAGGGCTGGATTCGATTCGAACATTTTACAGAATACTGATTCGATCATTCTATGTTTTTGTTTTCACAGAATGTCAAAAAATTATCATCAAAAAAAATAATTAAAAAAATATACTTAAAACTTAGAATAAATTGCATCACCAGTAGGAGCCAACACAGATGCAGTATTTCTTTATATTATTGGCAATGGAACGCCATAGGAGAATAGATTACTCCTGAAACATTCGGATAAAACTTCAATTCATTTTTAATTTATAATAATATGTTAAAAAAATTAATTTTAATTTTTAAAGATTTATGTTTTTAATTATGAAATATAAAAATTCCAATATTGGTTAATTAACTTTTAAAAATTTATAAAAATGCAAGCTAAGAATTAGAAATCAATTGTATAGCATTTAAAGCTTAATAGAAATTACACCTACGCAACAAATTTTAATTTTGTTTTCTTATTTACCGTTGTTAAAAAATGTGATTCTGTATAAGCAAAAGTGCTTGTTACATTTATGAAAATCAAAAAGCTCCAACAACTACCGTTTTTTCTTTCTAGTCACACTCCTTCTTATTATACCTATGTTACATAGAATTGACAGTGATCTGATTATTATAGCAGTACACACTTAAAAATGATTTTGGTCGTTTCCTCTTATAGGCATCTGTTGGTGTGTCCCTTATAAAGACGCAGCGATATATTCAGCAAGCATACTTCATTCCATCGCCAACTGGAAACGCTTTTCAAACATAGAATGCCTGTTGAAAACCTTGTTAAACCCATGCTCATCATTAGTGCGCCAAGATGGGGGGAAAAAGTCCAATGAGAGTTCATAAGGTTATTTTAAATAACAATTTAACCATATCACGAATAGCAATGTCACTATTAGCTTTTACAAAAATCTATAGTTTTCAGCTTTCATTCCAAGAACCCTGAGACAACTTATTGAATCTAGCCAGGCTGCGTTTTCCTTCTGACAGTTTTCCTTTCAACTCTCCATCTCGGAGACTGCTTTAATTTGGCAATAAAACCCCCCTCAGTTATTTCCTCACTTAAATTTGAATTTGGTTTCTGAATTAAGAATGCCGATCAACTCTTTGTAAAGAGTTTACAAATATTTTCTTTCAAACCAAGTTTTAATGTGCCAAATGTGGAAGAAAGAGCAAGACTGGCTGATGCACAAGGGTTATGATATTGTTTTGTCCTAGGATTAAAATCATTCTTTGAGGCACTTTTCCAACTTATGATTTCTTGCCGCCTTACCAGCTCAGGAGAAGCTAAGCAGAATTTTGTGATTGCCGTTAAAGAAAATATCTTCAGGTCCCCCACAAAGTCCATTTAAAGGTTCTTTACTCAACTAGTTAAGTATAGACTCGAACTTCTACCTTCCTTTGTATTTGTTAATATGCTACTATAACAGACGAAAAAAAAAAAACACCACAACAATATATATATATTAT
>JABUQX010084715.1:27500-50000 GCA_015478945.1 Trachelipus rathkii | reverse complement strand
CGATGTTTCTACGATTATTACAGGCCTATAAAATAAATATTATGTCAGTAGAAAGAATGAGGAAAAATTATACTTGTAAATTATCTGAATTATAACTATATAAATATATACGATATATATGATAGTAATATTATAATTATATAATTATATATATATAATATATAATAATATATTTATAATATATAATTATATATATAATATAAATAATATAATTATATATATATAATATATATAGATAATAATAATAATAGATATATTATAATCTAAGCCGTTACTGGGAAGCAAGAAATGAAGCTAGAGACTGAAGAGGAGGCAACGGAGGAGGGCTAGAAGCTAGCAAAGACTGTATGATATTAAAAAGCAAATAAGAAATCTTAATTGCAAGAACGTATAGAGGAGCGAAGGATACTCTTTGTATATCATAAGACAAAAAGGGAAAGACATGGTACCGAAGAAAAAAACAAAAGTTGTTAAGATACTTATAGTTGGTTGAATTTGGAAGTCCAGTCGAAAGAAGGGAAATAAAACAGTAGAGAAACTGGAGATAATAATAGTAAAAGTAGAATTTGAAAGGAGCTAAGAGAAAGAAGAGGCGGGAAAAACTCCGGTGAGATGGATAAAATGAGTTGCTGTGAGGGAGGGGAATGCTATAGCCTGACTGAGATCTTCTATACAGACTTGTGGATATAGAGTCTGAAAGGTTGAATCAATAATATCCCCATTATTATTATTATTAAAATGAATATATTGAAAATTATTAGGTAATCTGAAATATCTGAAATCAACATGGCAAGTTATATAAAATATTAAAGAACAATTAAGATCAAAATATACTAAATGGGAAGACATATGGTACAAGGTCGCAGAAAACTACATATTTAATGGTGCATAAGAATATACAGAAAAGACATGGAATCCCCAATATAAAGGCAATATCGCCTTACATAACTGAAATAAGCTATTTGATCTTAACAGAAGAAACTGTGGAGATCGGAGGGATTATAAGTTGAGCAGACTATAAACAGAAGAAACATACGAATAGTAAGGAAGTAAGAATGGATATAAAACAGAATATAGTAAAACGATAGCATGTGTTGCTGTCGCCATACTTGTATAGGCGATTCTACACATCATATGAGGTTGTAAAAAGTATAAAAATTACCGATACAGCATGTAAACAGGATGTTGCAAGACTGCGTTAGAGTGAGATGGATGAGAGTTGAAGCAATGCGCGTTTCGCAAAAAGGAAGAAACAGAGATATTAAGTAGAAAAAACAGAAATAATGCGTAGAATTGAGGAAGAGGAGAGAGTAATGATAGACGGTAGAGATTAAAAGTATAATTATAAATATCAGAACACTGAAGATAAGGGTGGGCAAAGGAAACAGTAGATACAGTATGCAGGAGTTAAGAGCAGTATAACCCCATCTTAAAATAAATATAAAACAAAAGTGTGAAAAACAATATACCGAGGGGAGTTGTTGACGCCGAATTGTAGCGTGGAGACATGAGCATACAGGAGAGAGGATTAGAATTCGACACGGAGATGAAGTTTAGACATGATTGAAAGACGGAGAAACAGAGTGGAAAACATACCAGTGAGAGAGCGTGGGTAAAACCAATATGAATAAAGTGGGACACAGCCAGACTAATGGTCGGACACCTAGAGATGCAGAGGAATTGTCACAGGAGGTGGGAACGAGAGTGAGAACCGAGGGAAGCCCGAAAAGGTTGAGAGACACAGTAGAGATTCATTGAGAACACTAGATCCGCAATGATACTGAGGTGGATGGGATCGTATGGGATAGTAATAAGAGGAAAGAGTTCCCATGACATGCTCGTAGCCTACTGGAGAGGATGTAAATATAATATATGATATATTATATATAAATATATATAAATATATAAGAATATATATATATATATATATTTAATTATAATTAATTACAAACTTCAAAGGATAAACATCCATCCTCACTACTTAAATCCATTCCGCATATCGTTAAATCCGCATCCGCAAGACAGTCAAATTTTGACATCCCGTCCATCACTAATAATATTAATATATATATAATATATATATATATAATATATATAATATATATTATATATATATATATTAATATAATAAATAATATATATATATATTAATAATATATATATATATATATATAATATATATATATATATAATCATATATTATAATAATATATATAAATAGTATATATATTCCTATTTTACTTAAAACACAGCATTGTAAACTAAAAAAAACTATAACAGCTACATCGAAAATAAATATCAATTTATTAATCAGGAGACATTTTTACCCATGAAAAAAAATAAAAAGTAAAAAAAATAACCTTTTTTAAAAAATTAAATTATTAAAAAAACCCATATGGAAAACTGGTTTGTGTGTTTTATGATTACCTTTTTTTGAGAATTACAATGACTCGAGTACCCCGAGAGGGCGCGCAAAGTGCCAAATTGTTAATTTTTTTTTAACTAAAGATACCCCACGTGGTAAACTAACAAAGATGACAGATGGCTGGGTTTCTCGACCTACCGTGACGACTGGGGACTTCATCCCCCCCTCTGTCCCTCCTCGGCTCGAAACCCCTAAAAAGAAATAAAAAGAAAAAATAACATTTCTCCAGAGCAAAAAAAAAAAACACATTTTAACTCTTCCATCTCGTATTACTGCCATAAGAAGGTGATTAGACGCACGCTTGCCAGACTAAGATTATGACTAATTTTAATGTTATTAATAAATATAGAATAAAATATTTTTTTAGCGTCACGATAAATTGCTTGCTTAAATCTAAAATGTTATTTATTCCTAACTTTATAATTTATTCTGTGTCATTGGCTTCTGGATGCTGGCCATAGTATAAATATATATTATTATATTATATATATATATATATATATAATATATATATATATAATATAATATATATATAATATAATAATAATATAATATATATATATATATATGTATATATATATGAAACCCTGTTATAAAGAATTAACCGATATATATCGAATTGACGAACATAATTGTTTGTTTTTGGATCATTTACTAACAAGTTTCCATTACATTTATTTATTTATTTTTTTTAACTAAAAATACCAAATTAATCCGCTAAGATGGAAAAGATCAGGTCTCTCGCCTCACGGGGACACGGGACTTCGTCCCCCCCGTTCTCTGTCTTCTCGACCCCTTAAAAAAAATTTTTAAAATAAAAAATAACAGTGATAAAAAAAAAGCAACTGTTGTAACTCTCGCTCTCTTCTATTGGAGTTTCTAACACTACACGCAGACTGCATGAGATATACTCGCGTTCATAATCATTTTTAGACCCTTTAAAGGACAAGTGGATAAAATAGAAATAATATATATATATATATATATATATATAATATATATAAATAAATATATACTAATAATATATATATAATAACTATATATATATAATATATATATACAGGGTTTCAAAATATGTAAAAATTTTAAATTAAGAGATGCAAAATTCAATGTCAAGTATCACTAATGGCATTAGGAACCCTATATGAACTGTCAGTAGGTCCATCTTAGAAATGAATGTGCTTTAGCTGTCAACAATCTCTAAAATTAAAAAAATGCTGTTAAAATATTTGAGAACAATAACTCATTCTGTAAATAGGATAAAAGACTTATTATGATGATAGGGTAATTTGTCAACATAAACAACTGTTCTAAAACCGACAAAGGATACCTAAAACTAAAATGATGTTAAAAATTACCTCCATTGTCCCCAATGCAACGTCCAGGCGTCTTCTCATCGAATGTCGGACCCATTCAAATATTCATTCGTCTTGAATCATCAATTCCTTCAAATCGCTTAACATAGTCATCAACGGGTCGATTGAGAAGATATTTACTAATCTTTTAAATGCCCAAAGTATAATCCCAAGATTTTAGGTCTGACCTCTCGCCACTAATGGGCCACCCGAGCCTATTCCTTCCATTGGGAAGTCTCCTTCAGTTTCACGACTGCAGCACTAAAGTTGCAGATTAGTCTCCATCATGCAGTAAACCCACCATTTTGGGGCCAACTGGAAAGATTACATTCATTCAAACAAGGTACGAGCTCAGTTCAAAAATCTTAAGTAGATTATGCCATTAGGCCTGGGAGGAGGAACACAAGACATGATCATGTAAAATTCCTGCCCAAAAGTTTACTGAAAAGAGTCGGAGAACGAACGTTAAGGCATGAGATTCTCGGTCTGCCCGAAAGTGTTCTTATGAACGTTAACGAAAGCTGTTTGTAAAATGAGCCTCGTCGGTAAATAAAACATTCGTTAAAGTTTGGTTTAATACATTTGTTCAAAAACCATTGGACAGAATAACAACACGAGGGAAGCAGAGTCTGTGCAATAAATATGCAACCTATGACTACTACTACTCGGTGTTGTAACCCCAAGACGTAGTCAAATTAAAATGTATGAAACATTCCGGCTGCTCTTTTTCAGGATGCTCAGAAATTCATTAAGAAACAATTCATTCTAAATCAACAGTCCGTTTAAACCCTGCAATCATTCAGAATTCCTCGTCACTCAAAATCCTTTTCAGACATTGTAAAATAGTGGCAAAAAAACCTGCGCTTGGACAAATCTTGGATATTCTCTTGGACAAGCATCTGGACTTGCCAAACTATTGCGGACGTCCATCCCATACATTAGTCAAGGATAATACACGTTAATACGTCCATATTCAATAACAAAAGAAACACGTAAGAGACACACATATGTATTACATTTAATGTTAAAACACAAACACACAATCAATTTATGAAAACAGTAGTGGGTTTTGGCAACAATGTGCAGAAAAGGTTTAATGGAAGGAGTAGCGGTTTGTGGATGTTTTATTTTAAATAATGTTCAATTCTAAAATTACATCCCCTTATAAAGTCATAAATATTAAAGTTGGATTTTGACCCAATCTCAGTAGCTGTAATAAGACCAGATCACAAAACCAACATTTCCTGCTTTCAAACAAATCTCTGACGCCTTACCACTTTCGCTCATCAGTTTGAAACAGCCAATTAATAGTGAAATATAAATTGCACGATAATAGTATAACTCGGTCATGGATCTCCGTGTGACCAAGGAATTAATATAATATATATAAATATAATATAGATATATATATATATTAATATATATATAAATAATATATAATTAAGATAATATATATATATACAAACGAATGAAGAAACATTGACTTGTTAATACGCTTACCAAATACGAATGCTATGAAAAGGAGAAGTTTATTACAGTAAGTCGAATGAACATTGTGTTGTTATAAATTTAAATCGAAATTATTCCAATATGTTCTTAATGAAATTTTACTGTATTTATTTTAAGTAAGTCTCGATGTTTGAAATTATAAATTTTATACAGAATCTATCTAGTTATTGAGCTGTCAACAACTAGTCGAACGAATAGAAGAATTTCAATGTTTAATAAAACTAGTAACCTTCGAAAGGACAGAAAGATAAAAAAACTCAAAGTTTCGAAGTAGAACAAAATAACATTTATTTGATAACGGTAACAATAAAAGTATACTTCTGAGACTTTCTATAATTATACTACGAAAGCAATATAATAATAAAAAAATAATAATAATAATAAAATAAATAATAGAAGTAATAATAATAATAATAATAATAATAATAATAATAATAATAATAATAATAATAATAATAATAATAATAATAATAATAATAATAATAATAATAATTATTATTATTATTATTATTTTTCTTAAACACAAGGTCTCAATAGGAATGACAATTCCAATTAATAACTTTGCTTTGTTTCTTAATGAATCTGGCTTTTACAAAGGAAAGCCAGCACTTAGAAACTTGCAAGCAAGGTTTACAATTTGGACGACTAATTATTTATTACGAAACAGAGGTGAGGCCTCTATCTATGGGAACTAACTTGCTCTACCACCAGGGAACTATGACTACCAAGACTACTATATAGTTACAATTAACATGCACGCAATATATTGATAGCGCAAAATGTTACACAAATTTCGAAAACTTGCCTTTATTCACAATAACGTTCTCTTTTGTTCTATGAATTCACATATAGAATATATATAATATATATATATATATAATATAATATTATAATATATATAATAATTATATATATATGCAACTATATATATATAGAGATCATATTTATATAATAAAAACTATATAAAATAAATTATAAATGTTAGTTTTGACTGGATGAGTCATTACAAGTAGCGAATTTTATTTGTAAAATTTCACTCGAGAATTTTTTGACACGTGATCAACTATTAAGGCGATTTTAATATTCTAATTTAAAACATTTATAAAATATATATATAATTTAAAGATATCGTATACAGATTGATCCCTATTAATATTAAGGGGGAATTACAATCATTTATGACCAGAAAGCACTTCTAATGTAATCTAAAAAATCAAAATACTCCACTTCTGAATTTTACCAAAAATTTTATTTATTTTATTAAATATTTTTTAATCTTTATTACTCATTCTTTTAATTATAATTAATTTTAATATAAGAAAAAATGATCTCATTTTAATGATAGGCAATAACTTACGACCTATACTTTAAATGCACAAATTTGATATTGTCAATTTTAACAATGACAAAACTTTTATTGTATAGATATTACTTATATGAATCACTTTCATTTTGCTACATTCGGAATGTTGGTTTTAGTTCTTAATATTATTCATCAAATTTTTGGACTTAAAAATTTTCAGAAAATATGCCCTTTATATTAAAATTGCCCAAAATCTTTTACTTTTCAATTTTCCCCTTAGCATTTTGCTTACTTTTTGAGTGCGTTTAAGTTTTATTTTAAAAAATAAACAAACAATCAAATTCTACATTAAAAAAATATATAAATATCAAACTTAAAGCTTTCAAAAAAAGAGAGAGAATAAAAGATAGCAAAAACTCGAAGAATCTCCAACCTACACATTGAAATAAATAAATAAATTAAACAAGTAAATAAAAGTATTTAAAGAGCTCGGCACGAATTTTTGGTCTTTAGTGATGGAAACCAAAGGACAAAAAAACGTGGTCGAACGAATATCAGAAACCGTGCGACTATCTAACAGAAATGTATCCAATATTGTTAAACAAACCTGGGGTCCACTGTTCTGTAGTTAATTATCTAACTGGAATAACGCAACAAGAAGGACTATTTTGATAACAATATTAAAAACATTATCAAAAAATTACATAAACGAATCCAAAAAAAGCTCTGAAGGCCTTTTTCTAATATCATCTAAAAAGGAAAGGGTAACAAGTCATAAGTGATCCATCGTTTTGTCCAGAAAGCATCAATAATACACTACCACCATAAAATATCTAAATCACCGGTTAAAGAAGGAATTTCAATTTCGCCGCTGTGGAATATAAAAAATGATCCATCAGCCCTAGAATAAGGTCACATGTCAGCATCCCTAAAAATGTTATGGTCTCTTAAAAAATGAAAGTGAGACCCGTCTAAGGTTATAGGGCCTCGATAAAAAATATTATGCTACTCTAAACTGCAGTAATAATATCTTTTAGATCTCTTTACTCGGGAATGCAAATTAAGGACGGACTTATATTGTAGAAAATCAGTGAAATAAGAAATAGTCGACTCAGCCGCGTCTCTTCGCTTGATATCAATGGGAAACACGCTTAAGGTTACAGTGGATATAGAAAAAACATTCAAAATGAATTATAATGTTTAATAACAAATTACTATCAAAAAGTGTATTAAAACATATAGTAAATAAATAGTTTTTAGTAAATGAACATATGGATATATATAAAAAGTACACTTGAAAATTATGATTAATCTGTCAGCAACTTATCATTTGTTAACTCGTGCTATTATTCCCATAGAGAATAATAAAATAACCTTTATGCATTAAAGATAATTATCAAGTTTAAAACAACCATTTCAGATTCTTAAGTTTTTTGAATCAATTTAATATAAAATTTAAGTTCTAAGGGACGAAACGTAAGCGATAATATGTTAAATGTTTAATGTAGAAAAAAATAAAGGTCACTGGTCAATTCTGATCCTTTCGATTGAAGAGTCAATACATTTATACAGAAGAAAAAAATATCTATAAGACCACTCTACCATAAAATCAAACCTGACCACTGTTGAAAATCCGAGCATAGGAGGTAAAAATTTCCAAAGGTAAATTCACCAGTGAAACCTAATTTACAGTGATTCAAATGCATTTATAATTAGAAACTATAACTTCTTCAATGTCTAAAATTTACCAAAGTAGCTCAAAATCGCCGGCAAGTAGAACATTTTGGACTTAAAATTTGCAGGGAAGAAAAGATGCATGCAAACCGAGTATTTATCATTTATTTTAAGAATTTTAAGAAAAAAAAATTTAGATATAATATAATAATAAATTATATATTAATATATATAATATATATATAGTATTATATATATAAATATAATATATATAATAAATATAAATAAAATTATATATAAACTATATATATATACATTAATATAATATATATATATATAATATATAAATATATTAATAATTAATATTAATATAATATATTAATATATATATATAATATATATATATATATACATATATATATACATATATATAATATATTATATATAATATATTTAATATATAATATATATAGTATATTATATTATATAATATTATTAATATATATATAATATATATATAATTAATATATATATATATATAATATAATATTTTTTTTTTTTTACGTTGATCACCATCCGCTCCCACGGGCAACCCTATTCGAGTAGGGTAAAAACAACTTAAAATTCGACAACACCAAATTACGCAGATAGCACAGACGCGGGCTTTAAATGGAGGAGATTAAATATGTATAGAAAACACAGAAGAGAAGAGAATCCACAGGTCAACAAGGCAGGAAAAAAGAGCACCGCAGCAACTATTGGAGTTCTGTGATATCAACACAAAAACTCATGGCCGACACAGCACCCCTTTCTGCTACGAATGGTGGTACGCGAGTGGAAATTCCCTCGAGCACTTGCCGCACGTACCTATAGAAAAGAGATAAAGCACCAACATCGCGCCGCAAAGATAAGAGGTCAAAGTAACTAAAAGAAACAGACAGTTATAAGCTTGTTGTCCTTTCGACCACCCTATCCAAAAGCCGGGTTAACCTAGCCCCCCATATGAGAGCAAGCATTACTCCATACAAGGCGATGAGGCCCTTATTATAAACTGAGTAACTGTTGAGAGGAAAAAGTCACGCAGTCTAAACAGAACCCCAGCTTCTAGGCCGCTCTTAGCAACCTTGTGATGTAGGTTCCAAGAACATTTTTTTGGTTATGTAAGCCAAAAGTTAATGTCACAGAAACGACGAAACCTTCAAAGAATAAAAGGTAAAGCGTGTCTTAGATAAGAGATTAGAAGTTTAGTTTTAAAGAATTGAATTTCACTAAGTCAGACGACCCCACCCGAAATCTAATCCAGATCAGCGAGAAATAGAATCGGAAATTAAGACGAGAAGCAATTCTAGAGTAAAAAATGAGCAGAAATTAAATTGAAAGAATGAAGGTCGCAGTCTATCGCATATGATTGATAGAGTTAGAAGTTCAGTAGAAAATATAATGAAAAGTAGAATAAAGTAGAGAAAACAGAACCCTGAGAACACACTATGACAGAAAAGAAGAAGAAGTCCCCCATCAACAACAGGATATTGAACGATTTGAAAGGAAAGCTAAGAACATAAAGTATAGCAAAGAAGAGTAACCCAAATAGGAGCTTGGAGACAGTGACCGCGTGCCAACCCTTTCAAATTGCTTTGGATATTTCTCAAAAGCGCACCCACCAATCTCCCCGTAGTTCCTAAGGCGGAAAACCATAAATCAGTATAATGAAAGTATATCCCAGTAGACCTCGAGCGCCGAAATCCTACTGCGATCGGAAAGAATTGGATGAGGATTCCAATGACTAAGAAATCAGAGTTGAAAGAGTTTCAAAGATCTAGAGAATACAAGTAATGAGCTATAGGCGCATAGTTGGAAGATCAAGCGCTTCTTTTTTCGAATAGTTGACATGCGTGCTTCAACACGAGAAAGTCTATATTGAACATAGAAATATAGTGAAACGAGGAGGAAGCACGAAGCACACTCCCTCAAAACTCGGGAGGAAATATGCTATCCGGCCCACCGTCCTCCTAATCGTAGATTCCAGGAACCCATTGCACCATCGCAATAATCACAGGCCAAAGGCAAGGGACACCTGAGAGAGCAGAAGAGGAGGAGGAATGTCAAATTCAGTCCAGGCTTGAGGTAGAGAAATAGGAGCCAAGAATGGCCTTTCATGTTGAGAATTAGCAACAGCAACCAATTCAGGACAATAAGAGAGAAAGACATTACAAAGTTTGTTAGAGATGTTTTTGCAAGAGGCCAGAAAAATTTGTCAGTAGGAGAAAACCAGAGGTTAGCCACTTTCTTTGATGAAAGCCCGCTTGCTCGTCGGAAGAGATCCCTGCCAACATTCCTACATAATGAAAAATTAGCAAGAGTGATAAGTGAACGAAATATTCCACTCCCGATACGCACTGTCTCTAGCCTGGATGCCAGGAGAACAAGCACGATCAACCATGGATTATGAGAGAAGAAAGATTTAGCTGAAGAAGAAAACCTGCTTATCCCATCAACGATACAGCTCCCACCTATCGGCAAGAATTGAAGCGTCACAGAGAACAAACAATCCATCCAATTATAGTAGCGTAAGCAACGGCAAGCCCCCCAATCGGCCGATCAAAGTGCCAGAAAAAAACCATAGGGCAGGATGACTGTTGGAGAGATAGTATTAAAATTAAGAGAGATAAGTGGTCAAATTTACCAATAGGAGCGAAGTGGTTATTATATAAGAGAAACTATGGTAAACATAGTCAATGTTGTTCAAGAAATTTTGACGTCCGAAATGGTTGTTCTTTAATTAGCTTGCCCAGATCTGTTGAGAATGCTAAATATTTGCCTCCTCTCCACCTAAATCATATGAAGAACCCCAACCATTCAGTGTTGTTTACATTAAAATCCCCTAAATAGAGACCTCAGAATTTGATAAAGATGTAACAAGTCTCGGTTGATAAAGTAGTAAGTATCAAAAAAGCGTGAAACATGCTTCTTGTAGGGAAACCATACAGAAGCACAAGATATTTAGTAAAGAAGAAAGATTTAAGCCACAAACATCGAAGTTAGGAATCGAAGATTCTTCGAAACCGTGTTACGGATGTTTATGTTAAATAGCACATACCCACCCTTAAGACGAAATTATGAAATAAGTTATATAAAAATATTAACGAGTTTAGAGAATGAATTCCTACCATCTGGGTCTCAACAGGATCAAAAGTAATAAGTTAAATGTGTATCCACGATCAGATTATGAATTGCAAGCACGGATGTTGTCAAAGCGTAGTAAGCCCCGCCGGGCAAATTTGCCATCTTGCATGCTCATACAAAATCATATTATATATATATAATAGTTTAATATATATATATATATATATATATAAATATAATATTATAATATAATAATATATATAATAATATATATATATATAATATATTATATATATAACTTATATATATATACTGATATATATATATATAGTATAATAATAATATATATAGTATATAATAATATATTATATATATAGTATATCTGTTATCTTTAAAATTACATGAGTATTGTAGAAATATATATATTATGGAACATGTATTTTGAATGGAATATACAACAAACACCAGACAAAAATAATATATATCAAATTTTATAAATAATTAGATACAGTAGAAAAGTAAAAAAATTATGTAATAATATTACCGAGGATATATGGGTAAAAGATCAATCAAACTTCATTCTACTGCAGCAGGAAGGAGACCATCGACTTGCTCCAATGCTCGCTGTTTTCGAATTAATTAAATAGTATCACTTATACGAGTAGTAAGAAGGAATAAAAAAAATAAAAGAGCTTATTCCCAGGAGAACTAATAATAAAGTAATAATAAAGTAATTACATTCATCCATGTATCCGAACTGGGATAGCTTTAACCTTATTTACTTATATCTAATTATAATAATATAAAGTAATGCTAATTATAGCCTCTATTATGAATCTGATCTAATATGAATAACTAAATTTTATAACTAATGTCAGAAGAATACTTTAATATGAAATGATTCTTGGATAAAATCCAGACTATTACATGGTTGGAATTATCCAGACTGAATTAATGGTCTCTTGAAAGTTATCCAGACTTAAAAGATTTTAATATATAAATCTTGTGAACATAATCAAGACTAACAAAACAAAGATAAATACTTCTGGAGAGTTGACCAAAAACAAAACTAGTCTTGATCCAAAAAAAAACAACGCTTCAGGTCCATAAATAAGGCATAGAAATAACACCCTGTATATGGTTATAAGGAATTAGCTTGGAATAACACATAAGGCAAACATAAGGAATGTTTGAATAACAAACAGGACCATAAATTGAAGACTTAAAGTAAATATCGTATGCTATAAAAAAGAAAACTTACCCTAACAATAAGACTTCAAGAGGGTCTTATTCTTAAGACGGAACGAGTCAAAGAATCCGGAGACGAATCTTGGTAAGCTGAACAAGGAATGAGGTGGATAATTTCCGTTGTATTACATATTTAGTAATTAATTAGGTTACAAAACCATCTTAATACCGTGATCTAATGGTAATGTTCCTTAACTTCGAGTACTAGGTTATATTTGATTTAGTATATGGAATAATTTCTCATTATAATTGGTAGTATCTACATTAAGCTTTTATACTTTTGAAACGTCCTATATTAAATACATAAGATTATAAATAATGAAATAAAAATGTTTAAATTAAATAGAAAAACTGTTTTAATTAATTCGCAAGTAAAAGCCAAGGAAAGACTAAATAAAACAAAAATAAAGTTTATTCAAACAGTTAAACCTAATAAGTAGATATCTCACTTATCTAAGAGATAGAATAAGTTTCCATCCTGTAACACTTGGAACTAACTTATACTACCACATGTATGCGGGAATTTAACCTGGGACTCCACCCAATTACCACTACACGTTAAAAAACCCCACTGTTACTTTCAAGCATTATAAATAAAGGCATAAACTAGGTTTCCCGAGTTGTTGAAGTTAAAATCAGAATATTTGGAACAGGCCAAACGGTTTAACCACCTCAACCTATAAATGAATATTATGTATTATTCTTACTATTAGTAAGTTATACCTTACAAACTATACAAATTTGAATTGTAAATAGATAGACAGGTAAATTAAGAACTAAGTAAGAATTAGAAAAGCAAGATCTTCTTAGAGAATGATGTAAATACTTAAAACAATCAATTAGTAATTTGGCAGATATAATAAATAATATATTAAAAAGTTTTCATCGAAGAAAATAATCAGTAGCGAATTTATAATTAGAATATAAAATAACATTATCAATTTGTTTTATTACATAATCATTATAAAACCTTCCTCATCATTGTAACCAAGATTATTTTAAAGTTTGAAGACATTAAATTTATTTTAGTACATTATTGGGGAAATTTTATTTTGCTTAAGAGCAATTAGATAATACATCTTAATAATACAAAACTGCAAAGTGTACCTTACATTACTTAGTTACATTACACCGGATTCTCGGTTGTGTTGAGAACTTCGGATGGAAAAAACGGTCGGCATGACTGCTGCATGGATCCACGACATCATCTGAATGTAAACTGACCTTCCCCCCTTTTTTTTCCACTCCCTTGCACATCGTCATAAACCATACCCATTGAGTCAATTTCGGAGGAATCAATATAGTATGCCAATATAGATTCAATATAAATCTCGAAATTTACAATATATATACTCTGTGTATATATAAAATATATATATATAGTAATATATATATATATATAAAAATATATATATATATATAATAATATAATATATTATATAAATATATATATATACCTAACTATATATTTGTCTACAAATATATGTGACCCTATGAAGGCATACCTAGTATTCAGGATGTTGAATTTAATATAGAAAGAGTACAACGCAGTTTTTACGTTTTCTGTTTCATGCATTGATAATTAAGAATTTTTGACCATGGGTTGATGTGAACGACCTGGTCTTAAGAGTAACTCAGAGAATCTGCGCTTTTTAAGAGTGTTTCTCAATGTTAAAATCGAAGAAATGATTTTCTTTTAGGGCTGTCGCTCCCAATACTACTGGTAGCATAAGTCATTGCCTCTGATTTTTAGGTGATTTGTATAACATATACAGAGTATCTAGAAATGTGAATGCATGTCATGTTTGTTTATTCATTAGCTCCTCATATTCTTATAAGTATCATTATTCCAATCCTTGAAAGTTTAAAAAGATGTTCAAATGTTGGAATGCCTCAACGTAACCAAGCTAAGTACTCACCCAGTTCAACAATACAATTTAAATTGAAGCTAGTTTTTTCAAAAGCTACGATATTGTAACGGTTTGGTGAAAACGTTACAATTGACACTTACAAGTGCGTTACATGACTGTAATTCTTGTCATTACCTTTAAAATGACAGGAATCTTGTTATTCATGTGGTACCATGCACCTTTCCCAGCAACCATTGATTTGGTAGTAATTGTAAGTGAATATTCCAATATTCGATAATGGAAAACAGAATGAAAAATCGGTTGGACTTGATCTCCATAGTGGATTACTTACAACAGGGTAAGCTTAGCGTTGTAAAAAAGCTATATGTTTTGTAAACAGATGATATAAGTTAGGATTATGACACAAAGTTGGTAAATTATTATTAGTACGCCAAGTCAGCGGTAAATTAGCATTATGAAACAGAGTTACGTAATTAGTGTAGGTAACAAGGTAGGAAATTAGTATTAGTAAACCTTGTATAATAGATTAGTAAATAATTTTAGGCAAATGGATAGTATCTGATTAATGTGAATGACTAGGACAACAGACTCTTTTCCTGACGGTGGACTGTCCATTTGAAAAATTTCGTAATATACATTGAGAAGTATGTCAGGAACTTAGGAGTATGAGTATTGAGAGTTGCCAGCGCTTGTTGAGATGGAGGTGTGAGTACACTTCATCCCGGTGAGGACCTCCGCAAAAGGAACAAACCACCTGCAACTTCTGTGGAGAGATGTTTGAACTGGATTACGTGTTCTGCATCCATATTAGCGTACCTTCTTTGCGAGGTACTACAAATTCCCAAAATTTGAGCATTCACGTATCTGATGACCGATTATTACAAAAATCCACAAACGAGAGTCTGTACGATCAACAAATCTTGTTAGGCTTAGGGAGTAAAAGCTTCGATTATTTTCAGTTGAAGTAGTATAGGAAAATCCGAAAAGTGGACGACCCACCCTCATTTCTAAAAAGAAGTGTGAATGTTATGTTTGCTTAGAAGAATTGTACTTTTTAAGAGAATTGATGATGAAAAACCTTAGAAGGAATTAGATATTGGTGTGCGTATTGCAAGTCTTTGCTGGATATGAGGAAGGATATGGGAAAAAGCTCCGGGTAGGGGGTCGAGTGAACCAGCAGACCCCAAGCATATTAGCGATCCAAATGAATACTCTCATTGGAAGAGTATGGTCTACATATGTAGATACCTAGATTATAACAGTGTTCTTAAATGTTATCACGCGTAGTAAGGAACTAACAATAAAATAAAGCATTCACGGGGAGACAATGATAGAGAACACCTATAAGAACAAGAGGACCAGAAATAAGTCATAAAGAAAAACGAGCCAGACAATAGCGAAACGAGAAAGCAACAAAACGAACACGCTTCAGGCGAAAAAGGAAAGCACACACTAGAAGAAGAAAAAAAGTCATAAAGAAAAAGTCAAGTACCAGAAGCACAGGAATCACAGCCCTAGCAAACCGCATCACCAAAAATGAAAGATCACAGAAAAGAGGCGCAAACACTAACATGTAATCATATTAATAAAAAAACAAAAACTCAATCACCGGTGAATTGGGACTATATTACGTATAACCCGACTAATGACAAAATGTACGTATACAGGTCAAATTGGCCGAGGGAATATGCAACCATGGATAGAGGCGGTAAAGAAGAGGAAAGGCCAGGGAAGCCAATGAACTCCGCTAAAGAACGGAAAAAAGGGCGACCCAGTAGCCATAGTAGAAACCCAGGGCGACCCCCCGCGAAATTTGAGTAGGAAAGTCGTGGAAAGAAAGCAAGGGAAGAAGGCGTGAGGCTACAGACCGAGCCGAATGGTCGAGGCTTCTGATATGGTATGAAGCCCAAACGCTTCAATATTAGTCGATGTAAAGAGGAATCTCATGCAGATAGCAGCTGCGAAATACGAAAAAAGCGTATAAAAACCTATTTAGTGTGTACCAACCCGGGCAGGTTATGAATAAGAGAGGACTTAGTTCTATCATGTAAGATGGGTGAACCAAGTATCGAACGTTCACGCACTTCACGCTCTTCAATGATTTGGGGAGAGTGAGATCTTCAATATAGTTACACGGAAGATAAAAGACTCTCCTCGAATAAAATGCAAGCTAAACCAATTAATATTTAAGGAAAAAATAAGTCTTAAAATTTGAAACCTATGATTTTGGAGCGTTTTTTGTTCCTCTAATAACTCATTTTTTGATTGATGCCCTAATAGGCATTGATTTAATTGGAAGTAATCTCCTATCGCTTCAACGATAGAGAATTGCACCTCTAAGAATCGTTGTATGAGTGGATTCTGCTTTTAAGTACAGAGCTAAAGCTTCTTATTATTCCATTGGACAATGATTTCAACGTCATGATATCGTTTGGATGAATATAGATCAAAGTGAGATCTAAAATAAGTAGTTATCACCAAAATCACACCCAGACCGTGCACAACCTGATATATAAGAAATCAAAATCACATTTCATGTTCAAAATCAAAATCCTCGATTGCAAAGGGAATAATCCAGTACATTTATAAGGCCGTTAATATAGTCTATAGAAATCCGAAGGTTTACATGTATTTTAATCCTTTTAATCATATTCCTAAACTAATTTCAGAGTAGAGCAAACAGATTCCCAGAGAAAACCATGTCCAAATTAGGTGAGTCCATTAGTGTGCATAAAAAGCGGTGAATGCATAATAATAAATTCGAAACCCAGATGATTTGATAACAGATATGAATACAATTCAAAGCGTAGTATAGAAGTCAAAGACGGAAAAATTATCATATAGATCTTTCATGGATTGAAGATAAACTTCCCTTGTTGCCATCAAACGATAACATTGCTCTTGCAGTACTTAATAGAGTTCATTGAAAATTTAGAAAGAAAAGATTTAGTTAAAGCTTATGATGTTTTTCAGCAACAATTAGCTGATGAGTTATTATTGAGAAGAGTTCACCAAGTATACTCACTCTGAGTATAAGGAAATCTATATG
The DNA here is from genome assembly GCA_015478945.1 of Trachelipus rathkii. Lineage (NCBI taxonomy): Eukaryota > Metazoa > Arthropoda > Malacostraca > Isopoda > Trachelipodidae > Trachelipus > Trachelipus rathkii. The sequence continues at coordinate 32,443 of JABUQX010084715.1, read as the reverse complement.
TGGGTTTCCTCACAGACCTGTGATCAAAAAACTGTAGAAAGCTGTGGGCCAGTCAGATGAGAAACGTAAAAAGAGTATTCAACCAAAGGTCAGGCCTGTGTTTAAACTTGTTATGGCTCTTAAGAAAAGAACTTTTAAACTCTAATTAAACTCCAAGCCCACACCCTAACATAAACCCCAATAGCAAGACTGAACTATGACATGAACCAGAGTACGCTTATGTCCTCTGTGTTAGGTCACTTTATTCCGTTACAGGTATTTGCAAAATCAAGGGTTGTGAGTATGTTTATAGAACGACAGAATCATAAAGGAAAGCCACCAAGAGGCAACTTCAATTCTAAGTTAATAAGTGTCTAAGTGTATATACTTATATAGAAGAGCCGTAGCAAAATCGGCTTACTTGCTTTATATGTTGCGAAACAAGTAAAATCGTGCCACTGAATCTCTCTTTCTAACGGTCTTTCATCATCCAGACTCATTCGATCCAACGTAAAAACTAAATATACGTCATGTATAAGCTTCGAACAATTAACACAGTATGACTAGACTCCAGGGGAGAGTAGGATGTAGATGCCAAAGAAGAATTTCGACACATTAGGTGGAGAAATATACTGGTTAAGGGCATCTTTGTCTTAACAAGAATGTAATGTTCGTCCGAACAGTATTGCGTATCAATAAACATCAGAACATTACAAGATTCAATCATAATTCGAGTTCGATGGGATTCAGTTTTGCGTAAGGAGAAATGACCTAACCACGCACAAACAGCTCATAATAAGCCAGAAGCACATATCCGCTAATACAAGGACACAGAAGTGTACCCACCTTGTAGCGAGTAAACGCCGACACATTCACACTGTAATTCATACTGATTGAATATTTATACCGTGGCAAAGAATTGGCTCATATGAAGAGAAGCCCGAATTTGCTTGCAATTATGAGATTTTAAAATAATGTTGAATTGAATATACTTACCAATATAAACACCAAAACCTCTATATACACTTTAAAACAACCAGCGCAAAGACATAATAATATATTCAAAATGTGATTAGTATAGAGGAAACGAGAGAAATATTATTTTACAATATGTGGAAATATAAGTGAAATATCATATTAAATGTAAAAAAAATATGATTGATTATAGACACTTTGCTTAATAAACTCAATAATGTAATTTTTTGAGTGATAGAAACATAAAAAAATATCCACAATCACACTAATGTCGAAATACTATGGGCCTAATATTTTTGTAGAGTGATATCAAAAAACGTTCAATTAAATTGTTAATTAAAGTTATTGTAAGTTTTTTTGCTTTGTATACCCTTGCATGCTTAAAAAAACTAATAATAAAACGTAAATTTGCGAAATAAATAAAAAAACCATGAAGGGCTGTTCACCACACAAATGCCCGAACAACCCGTTAGCACTAGATTCGTTTGCTTTGACAGAGCCAAGGAAGTAAATGGATCAGATTCCTCGTATTATTCTAGTAATACCGAGTTAGGTAAGTTAAAAGTCTAAACCACAATGGAAACGCATATGGCAAATGGCAGATATAGGGACATAAAAAGTAGCACAATTCATATTTTATATTATCGCCAATGAAATATTCGCAACCTAAAAAATTATACAGATACTAACCATGCTAAAGAAGTTGCAGAGAACGTCTAGACAGCAGAATGACTCTTACCACGGGAGTCGCAGCCAGATCCTGTGGAAGTGAGTAGTACCATATTCTTCAGACACCTGTGAAGCTCGTATATTCATGTTAATATAGCAAGTATGGACTTTGAAATCATGTTCCAGACTTTACCAGCAGAATATTCAAATAAAAATAAGATTAGTTCATGGGGAAGATAAAAGAAAGGAAGAAAAACAGACAAGGCTTGTAAACAGGTCCTAGTTAGAAAATCAGATCGAGATTTAATCATTAGATGAGAACCTAACTAACTGTACGTTGATATCTGAAATTAAACACAAAGAATTTTCTTTTTAAGGTCATTAAGTAACTAATAAATTACTAATACTAGAAAAGATAAAGACCAACGAAAGAATGAATATTAAAAGGTAGCATGGAGTATCGCCCACTATGTTGACAAGCTGTGATGTCAAAATTAGTCCAGCAACATGCAAACCGTTTTACGCTAGATGGTCCGGCAATAATTTAGGAATAGCCAGAGCCTTAAAAAAACCTTTGTTCGTTCTCACCCTATCTTGGATTGTGAATGCTATAGGAGCAGCACGAAGAGGTTAACCACACACAGAGTATACGCCCATAACCTCCAAAAGCTATTTTAATAACCACGACACTTGCGAACAAACGACACTTCTAGACCCATAGCACACACAATCCACCATAACCACAAGCTGTTGTAACGCCCTCACACAATAACAACATATTAAACTGCCCAGAGCAAAATAAATGAATACGATTAAAATGGTATTACACGTACGTATTCGCAAAAGCATATCCGACACGAGAATAAACAGACTAAGCTCAGATCTATTGTTACACGATTCAAGCGTCCGAGTATAATGCACGGGGAAATAGAGGTGAGAAAGCACAATGCTATTCAGTATTGTATCGTAGATAATTCACCATACGAACGTTTATAGTGACAAAAGTAGCAACGAATGAGAATAACAAAGTAGACAAGCAGTAGTATAGTTCCTTCATATATATCAAAGAAAAAGATTATCGGTAATCACTCATTAAATATTTATTATATTAATAACTGTACTATGCTAACACCGTATATAAGATATGTTAGCTCTGCATCTTTGATGTTCACATGAAATATTTTGTTCAAAACAGTTTTTTCCAATTTAATAATAGATACGATAATATATCACATAATTAATAGAGTATATAAATATACTCCAATGATATATAATAACCGAAAAATAAATAATATAGATAATAGGTATAATTAATAATAATTAATAAAAGATATAAAAAGTATCATTTAATGAATGAATAAGATAATCATGAATTAATGTATTGAATTACCTTTGCCAGTACGTATTTAAACCAATTACCATTATTAATTATTACTACTCGATGTGATATTTATCTCATATAGATATTGGAATTATTATAGTGTGGCCGAACTGCGTATGATTAATAATATGCTCATATATTTATTGATTAGTTATAGTATATTATTGATTGATTATATTTAATATGTATTAGTTCACTATTGATTTGATATATCCTATGGTATTATTTGATTTGATATATTGACTGTGATTCATATTATGTATTGGATAATATTACCGTTTCACCGCTGTGATTTATAATAGTTAAAGGGTATTATTTTTATTGAGGTCTTAATAAATATAATAATAATGTAGAATGAAATTTAAGAAAGAAACAGAAATTGAAGCGCTTTAACACATTTAGGCATTTCCCCATCTGCACGATACGATAAGAACATCTTATTAAGATAATTATCCTCTATACCATTGAGGAACACAAATGAAGTATACTAAATCATGAGATGAAGTTTAAACTAAAATAATCCTATAGAAACAAAAGTTACACATCACGAATGATCCGTTCAAATAGAGAAGATTGACAGAATATAATAAAACAAAAAATAATAAGTATGCATACATTATTCATGAAACCGAAGAATAGTATGAGAAGTCGCATCGTAATCAAGATATAGATATAAAGTTATGGTCACACAGTACGTTGTATTAACCCTTGGATACTAATAACTTAAGACAGACCACAGTTAAGGCTATATAGGGAAGTTATAACCCTTACTCCACAATATCACCACATACACTCAACTTACCACTAAAGCCATAAAAATCCCACACTATAACTTTTTCAGAGCTATTAAGAAATATAAAAAAATACATAGCAATAAAACGGAGTTTCCATAGGTATAGGTATAGATAGGATCAGAGATCACCCGAGATTAAGAGGTTGAAGACATAGTAGCCGTAAATGTACTAAACCACTCGACAAACCAGTAGGAGAAGATATTAAGGTAAGGGCTTATAACCATTGTATATATAAATATAATTATATAATATATATCCATCGCCAAAACCAACAAAATAAATATAATATTAATATAGTATATTATAACAGTATAGAAATTATTTAATAAATATATAGTATATATAACAGTTAAAGATAATGTAAGGAAAAGCAAGTAGAACCTAACAAATATGAAAAGGTAGATATAAAATATCATAATAAACTATAAATTCAAAATAGAAAGTGGTCATTGTTTGCATATAGGTAATAATAAATTAAGATATAATTTAAATAAGAATAGGGTATTTAAGCCGTCGAATATATAATTCCATATATAATTATAAGAATAATTATAATTATAAGGAAAATAGAAAAATAAAATAATAAAATATAAACATTAGTAATTCCTATAATATAGGGTTATAATACTAGAATGATCAGTTATTAAACTTAGAAAAAGTAGAAAAGATGGGTGGGAACCAAGAGTTAGTGTTTAAATGATTGTAGGCAATAAATTGGACACAAAAGTAAATTGGGAGGAAGTAACATATGAGATAAGTAGTATTGCATGATAGAACAATAGAGAGAGTAACAGCGGAAGATAATATAACTCAATATAATACGGGCAAATACCTATTATACAAGGAATACCTAAGTACATAATAACCACCAACTGAGAATAGCGGCTGGTTGGAGGGGTAGGAAAATTATAGCTAGATATGCATATAACGTATTCAACTATAAGTAGTGTAAGGCAACACTTCGGCTGGAAGAAAGAAGTAGGAAAATGTTAGTGAAAGAGGGTGAGCTGATGATAACTTACACTTGATTAAGATTTTCTCCTGTCCATTGAGTGATACCTGTTATCTAATGAATTATGCCTATTTTCTAAAGGGATATTCCTACTATCTACTATTAAGCCTACTAGAATGTAAAGCGGAAGATT
>JABUQX010084715.1:7500-10000 GCA_015478945.1 Trachelipus rathkii | reverse complement strand
TTTAAAAGATGCCTTTTAAATTATTGTTCTATTTAGATAGAAACCAAAGTTATCGAATCTTTGAAGAAAGCGAGATTTTCTGAAACCCCTAAAATTGGGGGTTGGGCTGAGCTGTCCCCAAACTGTGATGGAACCTCAAATTTTCAGGAAGGTAGCTTTCTGCTAAGATGACTTTATATTGCGAGTTTCATGAAAATCGGTGAGGGTCGGATGCAACTGTTCATTTTCTTTGCATGATTTGTCAAAGAATGCGCCATAGGAAACATCAAATATTTCAAATATTTAATGCTTCTTCCATCTATTTAATTAGTTCAATATTCATATATTTCGTTCTTAAACAACTAATGAAAGAGCTATTAGTATTACATAGTGAAGCTCGCTTTAAGGGTTAAGTTTTCTAAAATTCCTCAACTGATATAGTTAATCAGATACATGTATATTTCGTAGACCGTTTTCTTGCGTAGTTTTAACTATAATAAAAAAGTTTCGAATACCCTATAATCGAGAAAATTACTGCACAGTGTGAAGTTCATTAAATGTTTGATTCTTTACTATTTCCTTATTTTTTTTTAAAAAGTTGTATGAATTTATTAATTTCACTTGTTTATATATATAATATATATATATATATATAATATATATATATATTGTAATATATATATATATATATATATATATTTTTTAGTGTATATATATAGTATATATATATATTATATATATATATATATATTATATAATATATTATTTACGAATTGTGTTTAGTTATTAATTGTTTCCTTGCTAATAATAGATGTTACAGAATGTGTTTTATTTTATTTATTTTTATTTATGTATTTTAATATAGTTTATTATCCTCTGAAAATACAAGCTTGGAAATAATATAAAAGCCAGTTAACTCATCAATCCAACCTAACTTAACAAGACCTTATCATGAACCGGACTTAGAAAACATGTTTCAACGAATAATATATAGATATATAATATATTAATATATTATATATATAAGTATATATATATTATATACTATATATATATATATATATATATATATATATATTAATTATATTATGATATATATATATATATGAAAAAAGTTGTCTAAAGCTGACATCATGTAACTCGAGAACGGCATTACCTACAGTAAAACAAATTATATATTTGGAATCAGCGGAAAATTCTAAGGAGTTTTTTTTTTTTTTTTTTTTTTTTTTTTTTTTTTTTTTTGGTTTATCGGAAAATTTTAGAAATTTCTTTTTTTTTCCAATTAGGGGGCTCGAGCCGACGGGGGACCGAAGGGGGGGACTTCGTCCCCCCCTCGTCGTCCACGGGAGGCCGAGAGACCCCGACTCCTGCCATCTTTGAGGTCTACCCAATGGTATTCATAAAGTTAGAAAAATAAAAAAAAAGATAAGATTACTACAAGCAACATTGCAATTTACTTTGATTACTAAGAAAATACAAAAAGTTTTTTTTTTACCTTCTTTAACATACGTTTCCAAATTTAAATTTCTTCGTTCTAAATTGATTTTTATCTCTTCCTAAAAACTGCATAAATCGATTGTTATTTTTAATGAATATTTTTTTTCCAAAGTATTTGAAATATAAAAAATCAAATAATAATGAAATAACATCTAAATATATAAAAATCTATTAGTAAATGAAAGCTATGTTCTTCCATTTATTCGTTTTCAGTTCGATAGGCTGAGCATTGCCTGGCAACTTAATTTAGATGATAAAAATATCGTCAATTGCTTAGAGAAAATTATGGCTCGTTGTTATATTTCCGACGAATAAAAAAAAATAAAATAAAAATAAAAATTAAAAACCCCTCCTTAGAATTTTCCGCTGATTCCAAATATATAATTTGTTTTACTGTAGGTGCTGCCGTTCTAAAGTTACATGATGTCAGCTTTAGACACTCTGACATATATATATATATATATATATATTTATATGGTGTAACTATATATATATATATATATATATATATATATATATATATATATATATATATATATAATATATTATATATAGAATATATATATTTATACATAAATAAACAAATATATATCTTTTATATATAAATATATTTTTAATACTTTTTATTCACATTTAATTATAAAAGGAAAGTTAATTTAAAATTAAAATGCTTCACCTTTACTAAAATAAGTTGAGATTTATAAAAAAAAAATTTTTAACCCATGCATTAAAAATTTAAACACATTGCAAATATTTAACCTAAAATTTTCTGACTCAGTGAAACGCGGTCTACGAAATACACATGAACCGCTAATCAAATATGCAGGAACTAGGCATCGCTTTTTTGAACCCGTAGAAATTGGTAAAAGTTATGAAAACCCTCCTAATACGTCTTTGGTTTTTTAATAAAGGTTTTGCAGTTTTTATTTCAATAAAATTGACGAGGATTTCAAAAGTACGTCAAAATTATTCTTGGATAAATTTTAAGAGAGAAAAAAAACAACTTACCATTATCTCAATA
>JABUQX010084715.1:2500-5000 GCA_015478945.1 Trachelipus rathkii | reverse complement strand
ATATATATATATATATCTTATATAATATCATATATATATATTATAATATATATATAATATATATATATATATTATATATATAATGCATAATATATTTTCGGAGTTTTGCATATATCTATTAATATAATTGTTACCAGGGTGCGGTGCGGGGCGGGGATCAAACTCAAATGCTCCCACACCAATCTATTTCCCCACCTCCAACCTTAAATGAAAGAGATTTTTACAATGATTATATACTTTTTGCATCTAGTATTGAAATTCAAAGTATAGAAAGGTTGTGATTGAGAAACATCAATTTTTCTGCTTTTCTCGCTGAGAGTCTGTTTCTCTTTTCATCATATATTAACCCAGCATTGCTAAATACTCTCTCACTTGGAACACTAGTTGCAGTGCAGGACTGGCCAAGTATTTCCTTGCAAGTTTACTTAAGCGTGGGTAAACATTTTGCTTAACTTTCCACTAACTGATATGATCATCATTTTTATCTAGTCGTTTTTCTTGGTGATAGTTTTCAATCATTTGCACTACATCTTTTGGTAATGCGTGTGTTTCTTCATCATTACTGGATTGTAAAAACTCTTCCAGTGAATCTGTTACTGATTTACTTCTAGTAGGTGTTGGTTCTGTAGATTTCATTAATTTTTTTCCTTTTGATGGGTGGCGAATTTTTAGACTATTCTGATTGAAGTTTTTCAACTGCAACACAAAGTGACGATTTAACTTGTTCTAATATTGTTACAAAAAAACTTGCCTTTATAACGGGGATCTAGGTGAGTTGCAATAGTATGAAGGTCATAAACTTCGTGCTGTGAGATCAGCAGTCATCATTACACAGTTGAGTAGAGTTCCATGTTTCTCATTTAAAGTTTGAGTTTAGATTCATCTTAAGTATTTTTTTTATAAAATTCTTTATCAAATCTAGACAATAAATATCCGCGCAACATCCGCAGGGCAAAATGCGGATGCGGATCTTTAATAATGTGCGGATGCGGATGTTACCTGCATCACTAGTGTGTAGTGGCTATGATGATGTCATCTGCGTAGGTTGTTATGATTGTGCAATCTGTTTGTGGCTGTGGTAGATCGACCGTAAATAGGTTGAATAGTGTGGAGGATAGTATTGTACCTTGGGATACTCCGTTGTTGATGTATACTGCTATGGATTTTTTGTTGTTTGTTTATATTTGTGCTGTTCGTCCTGATAGAAAGTTGAAAATTCATTTCTTTAAGTTAGTGGGGATGTTAGATTTTGTTATTTTGTGGATCAAGTTGTGTTTAGGTACTGTATCGAATTCTTTGTTGATGTCGATTGCTATGATTATTGTTTTATGAGTTGGTTTTGAGTTTAGGCTGTTGATTGTGGGTTGTATGATGTTTGTGAGTGCGGTTGTAGCTGAGTGGTTTTGTTTGAAGCCGTGTTGGAATTTGTATTTGATGATGTATGGAATTATGTTATTTAGTATGGTTTTTCTAGTAGTTTGCATATTGTTGATTATAGAGAGATGGGGCGATATGATGAAGGGTCAGAGGGGTCATTTCCTGGTTATAATTTGGGTGTAATGATAGCTTTTTCCAGTTAGAGGAATGAAGTTTAGGCTAATATATAATATATAATATATAATATATATATAATTATTTTAAATTATTTAATAATTAATAATAATTGATTAAATTATAAAAAAAATATAAAGTAGTGTATATGTGTATATACCAGTATATATATACTCCTCTGTCCCAAAAAGTAAGTTTACTGAATATCCCATGAATGACTGAGTAATGTAGCTTCTCTGTTGCATATACAAGTGGGTAGCTAGTTACCTAGGCTACATATCCATACCACTTTTAACCAGATTTATAAAGTCAGTCTTGCACTACATCTGTTTATGTATGGGCGTGTGTTCTAACCTTGTTACGTTTTTGCACTACATCTTTTTGTGTATGGGCGTGTTTTCTTTCCTCGTTACGTTTTTGCGATGCAGGTAAATATTGAACAGCGGTACACTATCAAATTCTGTGTGAAACCTAACAAGTCTGCCATTGAGAAATTTGCTTCTTAAACAAATGCTATGGGGATGCCACTCTATCGAAACTATGTCCTTTAATGCCCAAAGCTTCAAAGAGGGCCGAGAAACTGTTTGAATGAGACCTCGTTTGTGGGAGACCCAATCTCGTCAAACTGAAAAGTGTAGTTGTTAGAGCTGTGATGAGAGAGAGAGAGAGAGAGAGAGGAGAGAGAGAGAGAGAAGAGAGAGAGAGAGAGAGAAGAGAGAAAGAGAGAGAGAGAGAGAGAGAGAGAGAGAGAGGAGAGACGAGAGAGAGAGAGAGAGAGAAAGAAAAAGAGGGAAAGAGAGAGAGAGAGAGAGAAGAGAGGAGAGAGAGAGAGAGAGAGAGAGAAGAGAGGACCGCTGGCTTAGTGTGAAGTGCGTGCGAAGAGAACCGGTGTGGATAAAAATTGCAGTTCATAGAATTTTACGAAACATTTCACATGCGAAAAAATTTG
>JABUQX010084714.1:0-72346 GCA_015478945.1 Trachelipus rathkii | reverse complement strand
ATCCTTCTGTACCCATCTGATTTTCTTTTTTTCTATTAGGTCTTTCTACGAGCTATATATAACATGCTGTCTGAAGCGACTTCATTGTTCACTAAATGCGTAACCCACGATGAACAGTATGGATTGGTTGCGGAAAACAATATCTGGCATACTGGAGCCGTTCGGTGAGATTTGGAATCTTATTGATAAAAAATGGTGGGCGAGGTCCTTCCAACCCAAGAGAATTGACTTGATTGTACAACCCAGCAGGGATATGTAAAAACTGTCAACAATGTTTAATATTCCAAAGCAGTCTGTAACGTCTTTTCAACTTGTGGTTGCTTTTCAGTCCTGTTCTTAAAAAAAACCCACATGCTGGCAAGATTCTATTGTAGTTGTTAACCACCGAGAGTTGGCTTAGGAACAAATATCTTCTACACTAAATAGCCAAATATCACGAGATCATGTTGGAATGTACCTGTCTATTAAGTGCCTCGAGTTATCCTGTTAACCATAAGCCCTGAGTCTGTAGAGAGATCTTTTTTCAACAGTGTCCATAATGGAACCAATAGGCTTGGATTCAGGAATATTCTGACAAATGATTTGATGCTTCTAGTTGCGGGGGTTGACAGTATCAAGCATTTAAAATCTTACCTTCACTTTGTTGGTTAGACAAAGTTTTTCACACATCTCAGACTCTTGTTCAACAGTGGCCACATAAGGTAGCTCATTAGTATGAAAAGCCCACACCTAACCAGAATAAGTTACGATTTCTACTTTGCTTCAAGCCCGAATGCATAAACTCCTCCTTCCCAACCATGTTAACATTCGTTGAGTCCCCACCACAAAGATGCAAACTTTTTATCATGTTGTTTTCTCTTACTACACAGACAATCCACAAGATGGTTAGCAATAACTTCAGAAGGTTTCCTTTTCGTCAAGTCTTCTTTTTCTGGAGTAAAATGGCAAAGATACCTTCACTTGGCTATTATTGTAAAACAGTGTAATGCTTCTTCAGCAATAGCTTGGAATCTGAGTGACTTGAGTTATCGGGGTGTCTTGTAACAGAACTTTAATTGAATCTTTGCGTCCACCAAAAGACGAAACAGTCAATATTGTCCCTTATCTGGCATCGAGCATGAAGTTCGGGTCATCAAGTGGATTTCATGACTTTTTTCACTTGTGCCATTTTTTACTTTATTGTGGATCAACCACAATGTCTCCCTCTAGATTCAGTAATTAATCTCAGCATCCAAAAAAGCAGCCGGTTGTAATGCAGCTGTAGCAAGCGTAGACGCGAGCACGCATATCATATTACTTTGCAATGCAACTTGCGCAATTGTACCCTGTATTAATACTTTGCGGTTGTAGCTGAACGTAGAAGTTACAAGGCAAAATCATCATCATCGGAATTGATGCAAAGGATCTTCAGATTTTTACATTCTGTATACATCAGTTTGATTCTCTTCATCTTCGTTGCGGAGAAAAGAATCTTCGGACTTCGGTTGTATAAGTTACTTTTTCTTCCTTCCTTTTTCTTGCTTAATAATTCGAGAATTCTTCTTAATTTCATTTTCTTGCTCTTCTGCTTTTTTAATTCGTCTTCTGTGCTCAGTGTAGTAATGGTAATCCCAATTTGAATGCTGTCTGCAAGCAGATGCTTTGAACCTTCTCGGCCCTTTGGAGCTATTTAAATAAACCACTCGTTCTTTGACAGGGGTGAGGATCTTCATACTCCTTTTATTGAAAAGAGCAGTGAGCATGTGCACTTCAATGTTTACAGCCAGCACTGAACCTTGACATTGGAATCCTCTTAAAATTCTGGACCATAGCTTTAATCTTTCACACTTGCAATGAGGATGGTCAAAAAAGTTAGTTCTAACAATTGCTATTGAAAGGCCGTCTTTCAATTCCAGGGTTTTCCCTTGCCAATGATAGGTTTTTTGGCCTATTTTCCCAGTTTTCTTGCTATAGGCTACTCTAGCTTCATGGAGCTGGTAACTCTCAATATTAAAATGGCACCCGGGTTGTTTTGGGTACAAAACTTCCGGTATTCGCTAGCTCCCCACTTTTTGCAAGCCATTTTTTGGATAAATTTTATCCTTTGCAAGAGTGGTGTGATTGCTGTGGTTATATTTCCTGATTCATTCCTCTGCTCACTCTGCTTGTCTTTAGCAGATGCCATTTATGCTTAGAACATTACATAGAGTTTAGAGTTCAGAAGGCAGCATTTCTCGAGACTGAAAAAACCTCATGTGAGTTGAATAAGTCTGCCAGTCCTTCAAGTCTTTCTTTTACTAAGCTGCAATCCCCAGGTTCCGAATTTTACAGATTAGTGGTGCTAGTGGAAGATAACTACTTCCGTGCCTTGAAGAAAACAAGAAAAGTCACAGATGGTGTATGATATTTAACAAATTAATAATCCACTCAGCTGATTGAACTCGAGGGTTATTTGCTAGTTTAAGAAACTTTTTGCGAGTGGCTTAATTTTTTTTTAACAGATTTGTAGTATAAGTATATTCGCTAAGCCTGTAGAGCAGAATGTTATCGAGGACAGAAATCATGTGCCAGATAAGAAGCAACTTCTTTAGAGAAGACATTTTGCTGCGAATTTAACATGAAATTGTGAAAATTAGGTGCACAGAAATTTCCGAAGTAGTCTATTTACCAGAGCTAAGACTAATGTAATTACACTTCAGTTCGATGTCATATAATAGATTGTGAATCGCCTAGTCCAAGAGACAACTGTTTTGATCCTCCTCATTTTTTAGCCACAATGGAGCCTAAAAAATTTGGCTGTTTAATTAGCAACCATCGTAACCTCTTCATTGCGTTGCCATTGGTTGCTGGACTAAGGCGGCTGTCTACTTCTCGTGAATCTTTTGTTTCTTGTTCAACGCGAGCAACATCCTTGGTGTTGCCCTATTTAAATTTGTATCTCTAGAAGTGGGTTCACCGTTGTGATGATGCCATTTTTGGGGTTTCAGCTAGCTTAAGGAAATTCCTTATTAGCCACCTGTTTATCTATCAAAACTAGATTTAAATTATTCATCTAAACCGTTTCTCATAATCTTTCGTGCCCAGATTAGTCAGTAAGTATCTGGTTATCTAAGCCTAATACCGATAGCCGGCCAAAATATTGGCCTTGATACTGGCCGATACCAATCCCGATACTATTGTGTAGCATACCTAATATAGTAACTATATCATATTCTATATATTATATTTATATATAGTAAACTCTCAAATTATAGTATTATAGTATTATAATAGTATATTTATATAATACTATATTAATATACTATATATTAGTGATTTATATATATATATATATTAATATATATATACTTAGAGTATTAATATAATATAATATAGTAATATCTTAATATATACTATATCTTATATATATATAAATATATATATATAGTTAGTATATAGTGTATATATAGTGATTATAGTGGAATAATTATAGTTACCATATATATTATGATTTGTATATATAATATATAGTTATATATAGTATATATATATAATATATATAATAGCCGTATTATAGTAAGGAGTATAATAAGACATTGGTGTGTGGGTTGTGTGGTTAGGTAATAGGTATTATATTATTTTGTTAGGATTTAGGAAGTGAGTAACATGATGATAATTATTCATTCACAATTAGATTTGCCAGTTTGTTTTTTATTAATATAAGTGTGTCAAGTAGCCTTAACATTAAAATACAACCTTTTCAAATTTATAAATTTCATGGCTTGATGCAGCATTGTAATTTCTATTAGTTTGGGACCGTTTAAATTTTTAGTATTATATACGGGAAAAAATTCCGATGTTCATGGACACGATAAAGTAAAAATCATAATTATTAATAAACTTTTTTAAATTTCTTAGGATTGCCATTACTAATAAAAAAATCAAAATTATAAGTGTGCCCTGTGACTTTGCATATATGCAAAAAAATCTTAGGTTATATTATTTTTTTTCGTCAAAAGACTTTCAAAAGAGTAAGGTAGTTTGGTTTTTAGATCTTCTCTAACCTCATAGTAAATCTCTGTGAACATTAGAATAGCGTAAGAAATTGGTATAGTTTTAATAAGCGACATGGCCCAGCCAGAAACTAGCCTAAATTTCAATTCCTATTTTGGTTCATACAGTTTCAAATATAAATAGTAAGAGATAGTCATCAAAGTACAATCTAACTCTGTCATTCAAGTGTAGATAAGGAACGCAACTCACTTTAAAAAAAAATACTATATCGAATCACAATCTGCAAATAATACAGAAATATTATAATTATATATATATATATATAATTAATTATATTATATAATATATTATATATTTATATATATATTATATAATATATATATATATATATATATATTTAATATAATATATATATAATATATAAATATATTTATATATATATATATAATATAACTTTTATATATATATATATAATAATAATATTATAATGTATATATATATAATATAATTATATATTTATTATATATATAATATAATATATATATAATATATTAATATATATTAATATATATTAATAATATATTTTAATATATAATATATATATATATATAATATATATAATTACTATTATATATAATTTTTTTCAGAATTAATATTAATAAAATTATTGAATGACTAATTCATAAGTCAAAAGGTGTTATTGACCCCCATTCAAAATTCAAAAAAATTAATTTTAAAGGGAGTGAAATTACACCTTATTTAAAAGAAAAATATATCCAACTAAATCACAGAGAAAACTTTGTTTATCTGTAAACTGCATTGGATAAATCACTCTCCATATTGAAATATGCTACAGAGCAGAATTTGAGTAGTCCAATATGAGAAGCACATCAGGAACTTATATCTGATAACTCATAGATGAGTATATTATATATATATATATATTATTTCTATATATATATAATATAATATATATTATATATATTAATATATATATATATAATATATTAAATTATATAATATTATAATATATATATATATATAGTAATATTATTATATATCTTCTCCCCTTTATCATATAATACCTTTTTTGTCTATATAGAAGTATTGGAGTAAGGTGACGTATTTTAACGTATTAGCTCAGATATAAAGATATAAAGCAGTATATTAGGAGAAATATGACAATATAGTCAAAAAGAAAATGTCACCAAGCCTTACCTTACGCCACTATCTGTAACCATTTAAATATCATATAATGATAACATCTACGTCAG
The DNA here is from genome assembly GCA_015478945.1 of Trachelipus rathkii. Classification (NCBI taxonomy): domain Eukaryota; kingdom Metazoa; phylum Arthropoda; class Malacostraca; order Isopoda; family Trachelipodidae; genus Trachelipus; species Trachelipus rathkii. The sequence goes on along the minus strand of JABUQX010084714.1, from coordinate 67,100 downwards.
CAAATCAGAATATCAATATATTACATATTAAATGAGCTCACGGGAACCGACGACCGGTATCATACACACATTGAGTAATATATATCGTACACATGAATTAGGGTATTCATTATTCCATTACTACCCTGGCCCAGTGATGTGAGGCTATATCTATACTACATATATACACACCTGCATCATCAGTTATTCCACTTCTCATCCAATCAATTAACCCTAAATTATTAATTAAATTCACAAGACACTTATATGTATCAAAGCTGACTCAATCATTACTAAACATTATAAACTTCATAACACTAATTTCAGGCTATCGCTCGGGATCAACAAATCATCACGACCTTACTCGTTATATTTATGTTTAATTGATATTCAGTCCACCTATCCTTTTACACACCCTGCAGATCTCTCTACCAATTCATTCTCAAATTTCTCTCCCAATTATTATCGCCAACAGAATATCAATTCATTATATATATATCACGCATATGAATATGTATGAGGTTAATACATCCACATCATCTCCAATAATTCTTAAAACGGATTTTATCTATTATTCCTGCCACTATACCCAATCACTACTCTAATATTTTTCAATATAACTCCCGGATCCTTTAATAAATTGGAAATAATACCTAAGGAGACATACATCATACAAACCCTTGAGCCTAATTTCATACATCCGATTAATTAACTTACAAATCCATAATACATACTCTTAGACACTCATTTATTACTTTTTAATGACAACACGTACCTACACATTCATACTCATACTCAATAGCTTTTGATTCCAGTCAAGAAACGACCACTCTAACCTATTATATAAAACTGCCACAACACACTGCCCATAGAGCTTCCATTGGAACACTAAATCGGATAATAACTAACTCGCACATCTATGTTGTAAATCTAAACATTAGGAGAGAACATATATTAATACATTATCATTTACAAGTTCTAATCACTCACAAATTTGTAATTCAATCTCATTTTGTTTCTGCAAGGGCGTTAAACACTATGGAGAAACTCTACCCTCATCACACATCTCTCCAATCAAAACAAACAAAACGCACCTACGTTACTTTATTCTACTTTTTATGAGGTAACGTACTGTTCCTTTCTAGTCACTTCGACTGCCGGACACTCACTATATCTGTATCTGACAAAATTGAGTTCAAACCTATTATTATTACTTGTGTTCTCTTGCTAACACAGACTCTAAAGTATGTAAGAGCATAAATGCAAAGAACAATATAAATATAATTCTGACGAGATACGTCCGCTTATAAATCTATCCACTATCCATCTTCTTTTGTTATGTAGTATACAGCTAGAGACTATCACTATCCTATCAAAACCACTAATAGGAAACTTTCATATAGAGTGGCACCTCTGACCCCATTAAATAGCCTGTTATTAAAATACATCCTAAAACACTTACAAAACTCCAATCAATTATATCACCTAACCTATCAGGGCCTCTCGAGTTCTTGCGATTCTATAGAACTATTGCACAGCACATTAAAAAAAATCAATCTCTTTCGCCCCCTAGAACATCTATTTATATATTATACATTACCTGACGAAGATGTACTATCCTACCTTTTTTTCTTAGTATACAAAAACTTTTCTTATTATCTGTCCAATTCACCCTCGTTCTCCCGCCTGTTGTAGATACCACAGTCAATAACGTCACACCAATATGTACACATATTACCACTTATTGCTAATCACATCATAAACCTAATCAACACATTAACTATCTACCTATATATATATTCACTTCATATATCATTATACACTATAAATATATTTATTGAGATATACATATATTATATATGCATAATAAGAGGGTTTCTTTCCCTCCACACTCCCATCTCACATTTCATCAGTTACAAATAACATACCTCATCCCTATTATTACATTATTTATTCCTTATCCAGTAACATATGTTATTACTAAACCTTTGTCTTTTCTCCACCTAATTAGTATATCACATTTATTTAAGTATTGTATCTTTTTTCCTCCTTATATAATCAAAACATTCTTTCTTTTGAGTATCAAATCATTCATTATCCATTTGCTTTTAGATACATTTACTAACACTATAGCTTACTTATTTTTTACTTTAAAAACTCACATACTCTTTAGCTATCAATCCTCTTCCTTAATATTATGACTACATACCATCTCTAATTTATATTATTAATTCATTGCTTACTTCCTACTTTAGCAATCCACACTACTCTTTTGCCACTGCTAAAATTCCTTCTTCTTCATTTCTGACTTACACCAGATTATGTTCGGTTTATTCCATTAGATTTACTACAATTTTACTAAACTGATTTATAACTTTATGCGCTAGCCCTTACTTATATATATATATATCCGTATATATTACGCGGTATATATTATATCAGTATAATTATTAATAATAGGATTATATTAATATATAATTATAATATATATATATATATAGTAGATACAGATGGGTTCCGACCGTAAGTGGGAAAATATTGAATGAGCTAAGGCAAAAATGCTATATTTTACGTACCTCGGCTCACTGAGTATTTATATATATATTATTTATATTAATAATTATTAATATATGTAATAGTATATAATTATATTAATATATATATATAATGGTATATATATATATATATATATATATATAATTAATTATATTATTTTATATATAATATAATATGAGGTATATAATATTATTAGATATTAATAATATATTATATTATATATATATTCTGTTAGGCTGTCATAATACTATTAATTAATAATATTATATATATATTATTAATATATAATTATATTATTTATAATTAAAATACAATAAAATAACTAAAAACATAAAACAAGAAAAGAATTAGCGGAAGACAACATCCAATTAAACATTGTTATATTAATGCCTTTGCAATATATATTATATACATATATTTAAATTTTCTTCAGTATTCGTAAAGTTTCCTTTACATAATAAGCTTTTTTTATGAAGAAATCAAAAGTTGATTAAATATGATAAATAAATACAAAAATAAATAAGGATATAAGCACCCCGTATTTAGTCGTGCGGTAATGCCTATTATTGAAGAAATCATTTATGTTATTTTCGTCTGTATTATGAATTTCACAAATATAGAATTCGCATTATTGATTTTAGACATATTCCGACATTATTTTAATACTAACTAATAAGAGGAGAGCATATACATACTATTTTCGATAAGCAGGATCTTATCATTTTATGAGCTTTTTACCCGCATGCAAAAAATATGTTCATCATTATATATATATATATATAAAATATAATTAAATTTATAAATGTAATTATTTTTTTCTTAACATAGGTACAGGTACGCATTCATTGCATGCTTTGCATTTACATTATAGGAGAGAATAGGACGATATATTTAATAATATATTGAGCGAGTCATGAGATTAATATATTAATATATATTATATTATATTCCTTATATTATATTATATATAATATATATATATATAATATACACACTGTATATATATACATGATATATAGTATATTATAATATAATACGAGGATATACATATTATATATATTAATATATATATAATTAATAACTATCAATATTATGTCACTTTCTAAGTAACATTACAATATTTAATACCACTGACTTATTTTATTAACTTTATTTTAAATACTCAGCTTATGTGAGCATTCTCTACTTCATATCCATCACACTATCATTATTTAAACATTTCATTATTCCTTACTTATTTGACAATACCACTATACTTCTTAGTGCACCACGCATTAGACCTAACGAAGCGGTGTTCTCTCACGACATATTGTCATCTCGCCGTAGGATCCTTATGTGGTTGCTGTTCTAGTCAACGAGCTGTCGAGCATAGACAAAAATGCTGATATTACTGCGAGCGAAGACACTACACGTTAAAAAATAATAACTATAATCCAATATTACATAATATAATATATTAAAATACATATAATATTATATATATATATTTATATATTATAAATATTAATATATATATATATATATTATATATATTAATACATATTATTTATATATAATATTAATATATATTATATATATAATTAATATTAATTAATACTTATACTTATACTTAATATTTTATTAATATAATATATTCTATTAATATATATATATTTAACTATATATATATATATATATAATATATAATTAATGTATCAATATATATATATGTGTATAATAATTTTATATACCACCATTGTGCTTATTAGGTTGAAACTTTTCTATTAAGTTAACTTTAATGACTAGGTCAACTGAAATTGTACAAACCTATATATAATATTATATTATATTTACTATATATATATATATATATATATAATATAATAATATATATATTAATTTAATATAATTTAAATATTATATATATTATATATAATATATATAATATTTATATATATATAAATATTACTATATTAATATATAATATATTAATATATATTTTATTTATATATTATTTATATATATATTATAATATATATATTTAATGAGTATAATATCATATTCTAAATAATATAATATGGTCCTATATTACTGTTTTCAACGACTTAATATACTCTGAGTCAGTTTGATTTATTTATTTTATATTTATTCTATATTTAAAAATAATTTTAGCCTACTTATCATTAGACGAGTAATACCCTTTTGTGATAATATCAAATCGCCCATAAAATCTTAAATTTTAGTGAAATTCACAAAGTTTCGAAATATTTTTAAAATTTTAATTTCTCTAAGTTAATAAATTAATTATCAACATTTTATTAGTTTAAATTAATTATATTATATTCAATAAATAAAATATACTTCAAAACCTGAAGATTACAGAAACAGAAAAACACTAATTACATTAATTCCAAGAATAAGCTAACGTTATCTAAGTTAAATTATTATAAAAAATTAGTTAATTAAATAAATAAAAAATAATTATATATAATAAATTAATTTAAGACGGTTATAAGGTTTAAAATAATTAATTAAATATATATAATATATATATATAATTATAATTATATATAATATAATTCATTCACTATTCATAGAGATGCAATGACTTTCAGGTGCCTGATACAAATATTAATTTTTTCTGACTTCTCTGCAATTTTAAAACCATGCTCATCACCGCATCGCTATATAAATCGTAAGCTATGGTACACGGCTCTAATAATGAGTCATCATTGATTTAGCGTCGCAAATATATTGTAAGTATATTTTTTATAATAGGGAAGTATTATATTTCATATTCGGTACTCAGACTAGGAGTGGTTATCTGGGTTAATATACACATTTGAGTTATATCGTGATATATATAAATCCTTATGGATATAATTTTGACTAGAGTCTACTCGAACTAGGAGAAATTACTCGGCCTCCAGTCAGTATTCAGACGCGCGTGTCCGTTAGTTTCATAATCACGGCTCCTGATAGCATATTAGCAGAGACACTCTTCGAAGATAGCTTATATTATATATTTCCTTTTCAGTAATTATAATAACCGTAAATGAGATATATCTATTAAATATTATTCATTGTATTTAAACAATAAATTAAATTAGAGAGAGGTGCATGGGCATATATTTGATAGATATTTAGTTGACTGGGACAGATTATTCTTCTTATGTTAATAACTATAAAAATTTATATAATCTATTATATAGAAATATTTATGTTGTGTTTGTTTATTTAGATTAGAGATAAAATAATAAGATGGTATAAGATCATGATGAGATTAGTTAGTAATAGTTCCTTCACCCTGGTACTTTTCCCATATTCAATTATTATATTATATTAGTAATATAATTTACTAACATCATTATTTGAATACGATGATACGTATAAGATATTTTTGTGATGTTCTAAAGACATATTATTATGTCTTAAGTTGATTGAGATATTATGTTTTATCACATAAGCATAATAATAATTATATATTATAGATTTCATACCTAACGATTTAATAAAATAAATTCCTCGTGTAAATCTAATGATTCTTGAACATATACTACTATTTATATTCATAACCAGAGTATTTTAATATATATATAGATTATTATTGCACTATTATCATGTAACTTTTGATCATAAATATTAGGTTAATAATGATATTATACTTATTATTATTAATATATATCTACTAGGTCAACTATAAATCAAATTTAGTATAATATATCTATGTACATATATAATTTTTAATTATTTTTATACTATTATATAATATATTATTAGGGTACCTAACTATATATATATATATATGATTATATACGATGATGGTTATGTCGGTCCTAATATAATATGGCCTATACTCTTATTGAGTGATAATCAATATAGTGATCGTAGATGATATTTATAGGTTGGGTACGAAGATTTATATGGTATTCACAGATAGTAAAAATAGAATTATGATCGGTAACTACGGGCTATTATAACATTAGAGAGTCCGTCTCGCCTCTCTTATATTTTGATCACCATAATTCTATATCATATATTATGTTAGGTATTGATGAGTTGGATAGAATTCAAAGTCTATCAAATATCTATCTTATGTTTTATATTCCTATATATATTAATTTAATCAAACGAGATTATATACATATACTACATAAATTTATTAGACACGAGATCTCGTAGAGAAGAACATCTGAAATAGACGTATGTAATTATTGTGAGAGTGACATTATTATCTGTATTCATTAGTGTGTAGTGAGATATACACGCCATAATTTTCTTCTCTATTCTCACATAAAATTTAATTTTTGTAATATTATGGAATAATATAAAGGAGATTGTACTTATAATCTCTTTGTAGTATATTTATTAAAAATATAATAACTCACCTTCGTTCTCCACGAAATAAAAGACAAGAAGTTTAAAGAAGTAGGAAAAGTTCGTAATTGATTAAGTAAATACTATTAAAGTACTAAAGACAAGTAAATGCATGTACCTAGGAATATAACATTTTCAGAAAAATACTACACTATATTAGCCTTCTTCCAATATCCGTATTCTTGATATATTATTATTGAATGGTTGTCAGATAACTTTAAAATATTATATTTAATTAGCATTACTTAGTCTAATTTAGAATATTTATTAGCCGTGCTAAGTTCTGATTAATTTGAGTATATTTGTGGATATTCTACATATCAAAACTAGAGATAATTTATTCTGATACTATAATATATATAATATGTAGAAATAAAAGTTATCAAGCAAAATTCCTTTATAGATTAAGTTCTATTAATTATACGATACTTTATTTAAATAATAAAATATTAATTAATAATAATAGATATTGTAAATAGATCTACCATTACAGGGTTAAATATGAGATATGGAATTAGTATTATTAAACTAATGCTATAAATTATTAATGTAATTATAAGAGAATTATATCTACATTGCCAAAAGTAATAATTATTATATATAATAATATTATATTATAATAATTATTATAAATATTAATTAATAAAATAATAATTATATATAATTAAGATTAATTTGTAACTTTACAGTAAAATCTGTTTGATAGTTTATTCCTTCTAAATATAACTATAATCATTAATTAATTAATAATATGTAATATATAATTAATATAATATAATATTAATTAATATACTAAAATAATTATATATATAATTGAATTATATATATATCATATTTAAAATTAATAATGAGATATACTTGCCGAACCATTATAAATCTATATATATAAAGGTTATATATATTTATAATGTAATATATATATATTTATATAATACTATTATATATATTATTAAATTCAAATAATATATATAATTAATTATTAATATATATATTATTAATAATTAATTAAAATAAATAATATATATATCTAATTATGTAAATTTAATAATTATATAATAATATAAAATATATTTATGTATAAAATAATAATAATTAATATATATATATTAATTATATAATTAACTATATATAAATATATTATATTATAATAATGATAATATAATAATCATAATTATAAATTTAATATTATAATATATAATATAAATATATGATATTATTATATAAAATATAATTAAATAATTGAACTTGTATTTAAATTATAATAATAATAATATAATATATATATTAAATAGATTATTATAAATAATATTATGTAATTATCTTATTATAATAATAAAAAATATAACACTATAATAATGATGTTTAATATATTTAATAATATATATAGTATAATATTAATTATAATATATTAATATATAATTATATATAAATAATTATAGATATAAATATTATAAATTATATAATTAATAATAAATAATAATTAAAATAATAAATATAAAATTAAATTTATATAAAATAATAATAATAATAATATTATTATATTATCATTACAAAGATGTTAATAATTAACCTATTATTAAATATATATATATATGGTTATAATATATATATATGTATAATATTATTAACCTATCATAACGTATATAATGGCTAGATAGGTAATGGTCTGGTTCCTTTAGGAATAGTAGGAGTCTCTAGCTTATTAATAGTTGCTAAGTTTTCAGACTTGCGAATCTGGACATAAACGAAATTGATAGTAGGTGGCGCAAAGATTAATACTAATATGGATACTAATTGAACCCACAGGAAGTTGTGATTTTGGAACTAGCGCCAGATTCCCACTTCCGAGTAGATAGTAAATTATTAGTACTCTCATCCCCTCGATTCATTTTATTATCACTTCTGAGTATGCATGATAATAATTTAATTCTAGAGTCTACATATTTAGCTTGATGTCTGCATCGTATTTGAGAGTGACCATATTGAAACTCGACGTGAGCTACATTATTCACATAAAGAGGACTTTACTCACTATCTCATAAGTAGCTATTATAGGATGTGCTCCGTACAGTCGGACTGGTACATATAATATCATAAAGTTACGACATGGAGAAAAACTTTAGTTTATTGTGTAATCGGAGCAATGAGGCATCTGTAATGTACAGAGCCTAATTACACTGCGAAAATAAACTTGCAGGAACGCTTCTGGATGGAGAGTTTGAATTTAGTACTAATTAAGAGATAACAATATGTTAGGCTCCACTGAAGATTAAAGATGCAAACTTATTTGAAAATAAATAATTTATATATTGGGAGATATTATTATTCAGTAGATTAATAAACAATATTTCATTATCCATGTGAGTACCACTTTGATATTTGTAAGAAATCACTTACAATATAATAACATATATTTATTAATATCAAATATAAAATTAACACTGTGTATATCTACAGTATATATATATCCTTCACTATGTAAGAGTTTGAAAAATATAGATTACTACTTTTATTCTTATATCTCACTTGAACAGTGCTTCACATTGAAACTCATCATATTATATTTAGATACATTCATTACAATCATTATTTACAGATAAAAATTAGTAAAAATAATAAATATAAAATTTTATATGGAGAGACTTAGCATAAGAACTAAAACTAATTTTGGTTCACAGGGCCTACTTATATATATATAGATGGCCACCTTCATCATTTAAACTTATTAATAATACTTAATTCTCTAATATCTATGCTTAATTTATACTAAGTAATTTTTTATATATTAATATATTAATAACACTCTCTAGAAATATAGCTCTCATAATATTATCACAAATCTATATGAATATGGAATAGATAGTACAAAAAGCTAAGATTTATATAGAGTGCATAATAGCTCAATGAGGAGACTAATCTTGCAATATAATATAAATAATTATTATATAGGATATAAGTCTATATGAATAGTTAGCCATATCTTTAACTGATACATATGCATTTATACGGTTCTCTGAATTAATTTTTCTCATTAATATATATTATCATTATAATACATAATGAATCTATGAGAATCATACTTACATCTATTTAAATTTATACATATATATAGAAGATATTTAGGATAATAAAGTATTAATAATTAATCTAAATAGATGAACTTATAAGCTTTTCTAGTTTGTCTATGTTCATAACTCATCCGATCACTTCTTGGGTGTATATCAGCGCATGCCTTAATGTCTACCTAGAAGTTTCAATATCGTTCGCTCACGATTATGTATTCTTGCATCAACGTTCGTGAAGTGTGCTCTCAGGCCTTCTATAGATTGTAAATCAAAACACTTCTCAGACGAATGGAACGTGAGGATTCATCACGACTGAGAAACTTACTATGGACTTATTGAGGATCAAAATTGTTAGTAGAAAGTACTTATTCATCAGAGCGTTCTCGTAATCACCCTAGAATATTTCTCTGCTGCTGTTTTCAGATTTATTAAAGTATTGTAGGATTTAACAAGATATTTTAAGTATCATAGATGAATAGATAGCACTAACAATAGTATTCTTTTAAATAAATATTTACTGTAATCTTTTACAGATACAATATGTTAAAAGAGATATACAATATATAAAAGTATATTAGTATATAACGACGAGAAGAAGTTATATATTTATTTACTAAGTTATTGATAGACCATTGACACGTGACTGGCTTTTTTTTTCCAAAATTTTGATATATATGGTATATATTGTTGATATTAATCATTGCAAATATAATAACTCTCGTTATCTATACTTAACTGAGAATAAGAATAAATTTATCCCTGATCAAGTATCTTGCTGATTAAATATTATTTCCTCTGTTTGGTAAAGTATGGGTGTTATATTAATATAAATTTACTTCGAGGGTTCTCACGATTGGTTATCCATCATGCTGTCTTTGGAGATGAAGAATAATAGTTATCAGAGTTAACCTATATATATGGACAGTACCATCTATAATACTATCACTAACGATAATACTTTTATTATATGTTATTATAATAAATCACTTATAATACCTTATTATAAGTCTATAGCCTTTATTGAGATGAGCTATAAGACATGTACTTATCCCCATCTTGATCTTATGAGACCTATAAGATTGTCCAATAACTTATATATATTTGCAGCTTTGATTCTTTATCAGAATTCTCATTAATTTGGCGTAGTAACGTCATGCATTTGACTTATTTTGTACTCGAGACCTGCTTTAATATAAATAATTAGTACTGATTCTATGATGTATTATGTGGAGATACCATCTGTATTATATACTACGATAAGACTAACATGTATATAAAAATCATGTATAAAGTATTAGAACTTCATTATCTCATATATGTGATAGATAATGTTAATAACTAGGTTAATTCAGAACACTAGTCATTTTCATATGATTTATATCAATATATACGGATTTATATCAACATATACAGATTAACTATCTTCGTTTATTTATGTACTAATTACAAATATAAAATTATAAGTATACTATTCACTTTTACATCGAACTAATGCTTCCATAATATCTTACCTACACCCTATCATTTAGTTCATACTAAATTTATAATTTTTCAATATCGTACTATAGATCAATTAGTTTGTAATGCGTTATCCGTAACTATAGACTAAATATATATTTCTATGAGTCCTCCGGTGTGATTAAAAGTTGTGCGCAGTTCTCAAAACTAGACATCGTACCAAAATTCATCTAGAATATATTTGCTGAATGTTGAGAATTTGGTTTCTTTACTGTAAACGTTTTAGAAATATTGTTTTCATCTTCGTCCCACATATATAAACTTATTGACAAAATAATTTAGCGTTTGGCCCATGTGTAAGTATCCCATTTTTGTGTAAAGAGGGTAAATCAAGTGAGAGAGTAGATTATCTCTCTAATTGAACACACTTATGTTAATAATAGTGGCACTTTTTGGAGTCTTTCTTATAGTCTTAAACGTAATATTCTCTTTCGTAGTTATGATGATTATGAATTTTGCAGGATATCATTAGGGGGCACTTGTGAATTCTCGTAGTCTAAAGAAACTTTCCTATCGAGTAGTCCAAGCATCCATTGCTCCACTCATCACATGCTCCTTGTATGATTCGCTCATTTGGGTTTCTCATGTCAAAGTAAACTCCTAAATAGGAAGCATCTAAACTACTCATATATCATATACAACCATCACGATTGTTAATATAATTGGAGTATTTCATCATTTTTACACTCATGACATTATAAGATTATAGTTTTTCACCTCGCGCAAACTGAAAAAAGGTTTAATCTTTAGCTCTGTAGCCTTTTATTGATATATAGTGTTAAATTATGAGGCTCCTCTTTGCATCTTCCATTTCAATAAAATGTAAAAAATAACAATGTGTATGGCCTCATTGAAAGCATTTGGCAACACGATGATTGTAGAACTGCTGGCGTATTATACAGTTAAAGAAACTTTAATTCAATAATTGATATATATCAGTTTATGATTATTATATAGTTATTATATTATATATAAGTATATAGTGGTTAGTATTTATTATGTGGCGGATTTAGGTCGGGTATATGGTTATGACCGTATACTTACGTGTAGTGAGTTTGCGTGAGTATTTTAATGGGTATAAGTGGTGTGGGGTTGATGTATATGACGTGTTACTTTTAGTAGTGCGTGTATTAGAGAGATTTATTGAGTGATGGTAGTATTAGGTATTTGTTATATTGGTATATATTTATTGTTATGGGTTAGTGGTTGTGGGATGGGGGACTTGGTATTAGTATAGGTATATTATATTATATTGTTATTGTAGGTATATTATATAAGTATATACTATTGATATATTATGTTATTAGTGGTGAGTTTGGGTAGCGGGCTAGTGTTGATGTGAGGTAGTATTGAGGGGCTCGCGAGCGTTTTCATTAGGTGGTTACCGCGGATTTGTTATGTTGAGTTGTGGGTGGGTGCTCTGCTAGGTGATGATGGCGTTCGTGTGCGCGTGTGTGGTGTTCTGCTCCGGCTGATAGATAGTGTCTGCCCCTCCTATGCATGTCCTAGAGGAAGAACTGACTTTTTTTTTTTTTTTTGAAGATTCCCATCCCACAAGTTCCTTTATTGGATATTTGTACGTAGGTTCTCCTCCCTTTTTCCTCATCACAGCCGCCATGGGCTATCCCGGTGCCTATTCTGCAGTGGGTTTCACGAGTTTCACGGTGTGCCCACACTTCCTCCCGTGGATGAGGGTCGAGCATGTTGGGAAAACTGACTCGGTCATTTACGCTCAATTCTGAACGGGCCGCCAAATGTAGGGGAAGCCATGAGCCCTGCTAACCGACTGGGAGGCTGTCTGCCTTTGTGTGGTATTATTCTTTGGTGTTGGGTGCGTTTAAGTGAAGACAAAGAAAAAGGTGCCGTGTGGTACGTCCTGGTGGTCACCGACCGTAGAGTTCTGGGTAGGATCTCCGAGGCCACATCCACAGGCCACCTCTACGGGTGGTTCTTATTGAGACTGTACCTGCTGTTTGAGCTAGAAGGATCACTCTCCTCTTATGAAATAAACGCCCACTTTGCAGTCCATCCTGTTAATTTAGGTTTATGTCTCATTTTGTTTTATTGTTATGCTGTTTCATTCATGGAGACGAAGTTTGTGTTTAAAATTTTTTTTATGAAAAGCCTTTAATTAATGATCCAATGTGTATGTCACGCGAGAATCCAAACAACATCAAACAACAATTACCTATCTGTCAGGTACCCAGCCTGACCCTACCACGGTCCATACTTCTCACGATTGGTACCTTGTTGCTTCCTTTCTCTACAGCCTGAGGGTCTTTCCAAAATTTTCATCGATGTCCGTCCGACCAGCAAACCCCCGAACATCCTCAGGTGCCCCTAACGGCCCGGCAATCCCGGCAAAGTGCACCCCGTAACAGTCATTCTCATTTCGCTTAATCCATATGCTGGCACCCTTCCTTCTCTTCAGGTATCATGTCAGGAGACATATCATTCCAGATTATTTACACATGCGATCCAACGTATCCACATATTGCCGGTGCCAACTGCCCTTTTTTCTCGAACCCGGCAACTTCACTAGCCATTGAGAATCATTTTCCACGAATGGGGGTAACTCCAATGGCTTTTCCGTTTTTTTTCCCATAAAAACCTCAGCAGTTTTTTTTTAAGAATAAAAGGGAATCGAAGAATTGCCACCTTCTTCCAGCGAACCTAACCTTTATAACCGTTTCACTCATTTCTATTACTCCGAGGTCACAGGTCAAAACTTTCTAGACTCAATTCTTAGAATGACCACTAAGAGCCCCACAAAGTTAAGACACCTGCAACCACTTGTCATCGCGCGCTTGACGTTTACGTCATCTCGAGCCATCGAACTTTATGGCTAGTCTATATCGATTGGACAAGCTCTTCATCTTATTGTCTTACTATTTATTTATAACATTTCGATCGTAAGCTTGACATAATGGTGCTGAATTGATTCCGAATATGATTTAGGTCAAACGTGTCCTTAAAATGGTCGGCATTAATACCTTAAAGGATTCCAATAGAATTGTGCATCTGGTGAACCCATGAAGTAACTGGTAGTACTGGGTTAGGACCTAGGACTCTTTTGTTGCATGATCGAACTGACTGGTTTCCATCAACTGTGTAAACAAGTGATTCTCATTGACAAAGGAGGTTATTTTTATCTTCAGGGTGGGAGTAATATATTCAAGTACATGAGGTGTGTTCGATTTTGGTCGGAGTATGATTTTTTCTAAGAATATTAAACTTAATTATATTGATCTATAGAAGTGCCGAACCTTTTTTATTTTTACCTTGCATAAATAAATACACATAACTTTTAATTTCTGGAAAAAAAAGAGAATAATATATAATATATATAATATATTATATATACTATAATAATTATAGTATACTATTATAATTTATATAATATATATATATATATATAGTATATATATATATATATATGTATATATATAATATATATATATAGTATATTTATATATATAATATATTTATAAACTTGGAAACTATCGAATTGGAACATGGAGGGTGATCTCCTCAATCCTATTCACGATAACCATATACTATATATATATATATAATAATATATATATACTATATATATAGTAGTATTAGTATATATAAATATAGACCTATAATCATTATGTATTATTATATATTATATATATATATAATAGTATCGTATATATATATATATAGTATAAGACTATATAATATTACATATTTATTATATATAAATAGTCTTCTATAATATCATATATATATACTATATATCTATATATTATATTATTATATATATAGAGAACTTTATTAATATATATAGTATATAATATATATATATAACGTATATATATATATAATATATATATACTAACACTCGTAGTAATAACATTAATTAAACTCTACGTATTTTTTTGTGTTTGCTCGCGGAAAGCCGGAACAGCCTCTTGTGTTTTTGCGGCTCCGACTCTCGGCTCCGGCTCCAGGTCCCCCTAAAATTTCGGAGCTCCCGACTCCGGCCCTATTCCGGCTCCAGGGTGCCAAAGGCTTATTTCTACTGCCGGCTCCGGCTTCCAGTCCTCAAAAAGTTTCGATCTCCGGCTCCGGGCTCCACCCCAAAAACTTGTGGCTCCGGGCGGGCTCCGGCTCCAAGCAGCCCTCGGCTGCCAGGGCTGGCTCGGCTCCGTCAGGTGTCGCTCCTCTGGATATCATATAATTTTGTCCATATATTTATAGATATCACTATGTACAGTATTATGGCTATTTATAGGATAGTATAGGTATTATATATATATATAATATATATATATATATATATTAGGGGGCTCGAGCCGACCCGGGGGGACAGCAGGGTGGGACGTTTTCCATACCCGGAAGGGGAGGGGCGGAGGAAACATCCGCGACCACTTCCGCGGGAATCCCCAACGAGGGCGGGGTTCCGGCAGACGCCTCCCCGAAGGGGTGTTTGGAAATCAGTTCCTACCCCGTAAGTTCCCCCGGAAGGCCGAGAGACCCCGACTACCGCCATCTTTTGCGTTTCAACCCTTGGTATCCCTTAATTTTGAAAGCTTGCAACAAAATAATAAAAAGTTTACATAAGTTGTGAATTTTTTTAACAAAATTATTTTATTCGATTACCACTTTTGTAATCATGTCCGTTACTCTAAATTAATTGTTAGTATCATATTACTAGCAATATATTAAATAAAAAAGCAAAACAAAAAAAAAAACTCTTAAAATGGCACGGAGTCGTAAAACTGAAAAAGGTCCTATATATTTTTGTTAGGATCATATACGTCCGTTACCGCTGAAATTGATTGTTAGGATCATATACTAGAAGAATATATTAAAAAAAAAACAAACAAAAAATTCAACACTGAAGGAGTCGTAAAACATTAATGGTTCCTAGACATTGACACCAATATTATGTTGTTAAGTATATGTTAAACTAACTTGGCACTGCACATATGAGTAATACTATAATTAGTATACTATATAATATACTATATATATATATAGTATATAATATATATATTATATAGCTAGCTAGTAATTATATATATATACCTATATATCTACCATATATATATTTTTATATATATATCTATATATAATATATATATATACCTATATTATATATATCTATGATAATATTATTATTATATAGTGCTTATATATATCTATTAGGTGTCGCTGTATCATGTATATATACTATTTAGTGATTTATATATAATAACTCGCTTATAGGGATTTATGGTAGTATTAGGCTTTGTCGTTATTAGACCAGAACATTCATAAAAGCCTTGGAATAAATATTTTTCCAATATTTTATTTAGTACACAAAAAAAATGCAGACACATATTGATTAAAAAAACAGATTCTTCACAAAAATATTAAAAAATAATAATTAAAAAACATTATACAAATTGGCGAGCTTATTCGTCTCCAATCAGGCCTGGAGACTCTGCCTTCGGCCAAAGGAACAATACATCTGAAAACTGCCAACGTAGAAAGCACCTATTGTTATTTGGTTATCTTCTTCAGAGACTTTTGGAAGTATCTTGAAGACTTCATATATTCATTTTGTAGATGGTCTAATTTTACCTCCCCGGGATATAACCCTATATAAAATTGTTCGAGATCCCGAGAAACATACCCAAAGAATCACACAATGCACCTTACCTATATATTAATACCATTACCAGTCTTTTCCATATTGTCGTTTCACAGCAGTCATCTTATCTTCATATTATATATATATATATATAATGTTACATATCCCTATTAATTATAATAATAACTATATATTATATATATATATATATATATATATATATATATATACTTACACGAACCAAGACATATAACTATAGAGCCATATACCTCCTATTACATTACCACCCGCGGATATATTAATATATATATTACCTATTATTATAGTATAGATAATATATATATATATTATATATATATATCATCATATATATTACTTAATATATATATAATATATAACTACGAATATATATTATATATATTATATATATATATATATTATATATATATATATATATATATACTCAGTATATATTTTAATATACCCTCTTATTTTTCATATATGTATAGTATATACTGTAATATATATATATTATATATATTATATATTTATATTATATATATATACACTATATATCAGGGTTGGCAATACTATCTATACTAATATATCATATATATATATATATATATAAAACATTACTATATATATATGTGTGTGTGGTGGTGTGGTGTGTGTGTGGTGTGTGTGTGTGCTGTGTGTGTGTGTGTGTGTGTGTCTGAATATACACTTAATTGCTTAAGGCGGCTCCACACACATGCGCGAAGTTCGTTCGAAACTCTTTGTCTCAAACACCCCCATGTCGTATATGGGTATCTTTTAGCAAAAGCTATTGCTCAATGTGCTTGTTTGCAAATAACACAAATCACTTCTCTCCTCAAGCGATGAAAAGATTTTGTGTATTTGGCAAACCAAGCAAATGAGCAAAGCTTTGCCAAAAATGACCCATACACACATGGGACATGGGGTAGAATGTATGTAGACGTATACATTCGCTTATGAGGAAAAAAATGCAAAACGCAAAGATTCATGCGTTTGACAAACACCCTATGTGTGGAGCTGCCTTAAGAAAGTACCTAATTAGCTAGTAGGAAAGTTATCGTTTTCACATACTTCCTATAAAATTATGAAGTATCAATAGTACAATAATTTATTATATTTAAAAAATATAATAGTTATCATTTTAATTTTCTGAAATAATGAAAAAGAACTTTTTAATATGGATAACTAAAATAATAATTTAAATTTTTTTTAGCATTTATGTTAAATTGAAAGTGCTTGATAGTGAGTGATTCGAAGAAATTTTAATACAGTTCAAAGAATCCTAAGAAGTTTACGTATTAAAGGCTTTCAAAAATTCATTTTAGATGTCAACCAGCGATCAGAGTTAATTAAATTAATCATGCTCAAATTTTGAGAAGATTTTCATTTATGAAACCTCTTGTGTTTAAAAATGAATAAAGATCCACATGGCACCTACTGAATTATTAACGCAAAATAAGGGTTGCCATTCAAAATAAAGGCCGAAATGTCTCCCATTTCGATGAACGGATGGTTTGAATATATTTCGCCCAAGAAACGTAATAGAAAAAGAATTCCCTTAAGGATGTTGCCCATCTTGTAAAAAATAATAAGTCCAGGACTTTCACTGAAACATCGAAAAGATTTGTAATCATAATTTGTAATTTAATTGCTGATATAATCAGTGTAATAATGCTATTTATAGGCACCAACATGTACCTAAATACACGAGACCCTCCCTGTCCAATAATTTTCCTAATACTTATGCTCTGTATCTGTATTATGCTTGTACCTTGTGTCTTTACTTTATTTGTGTTTTGTTTTTTGTGTTTTATACCTCACCTCCCCTGCAGTAAGACGGAGACTTCAGAAATCTACTCCCCCTACCCGCAAGTCAGAACCTCTAAGGCCAACCTCCTTTCCCCCCCCCTATATCTCAACCTCCCTACACCCAGATAATAAATATAACTTAATCATTATCACCCCTATTAAGCTTAAACAATCTGCACTCTGCAATAATATACACCCTAACACAGGCCCATCAAAATACATCTGCCCCATTTGCAACAAACACATCACAAAAAAAAACCAATTACCTCTAAAATGTTCCCACTGCAATAGATGGATCCATAAAAACAAATGTTCTCCTTTCACGACTCTACCCTAGCAAAACCACTCTTGGACTTGCTTCATATGTAACCCCCCAACTACCTCCCCTCCTCCTAATAACTTACACAATATATATATATATATATATATATATATATATATATATACTATATTATATAGAGTATATTACATTTATAATATATACTATTATACTGATTTATGTTTACAGCTATATATTATATCAATATATATACATATATATATATAATAATAATATATATATACTATATCATATATATTATACATATGTATATCTAACATATATATCTAGTATATAGAAAAATGCTAATGGCTATGACCAAGTCTTAGCAATGCGAGAGGGCCCAAGGTTCGAAGACTGGGTTGAGCGAAGAAAATGTGAGCTATTCTCTCATCTAACCTCTAGCTTTCGTCCCACTCAGACTTAATGAGTACATTGGTACGTGTGCATATGCCCTAACATCAATCTGTGGAAATACTTTCCGAGCTTCCGCGATACCCGGTCTGGCCAGCCAGCGGATTTTACAGTGTCTCCGGTGTAACCCAAGGACCCTTCTCGATGGGTCCCACTGGACAGGTTCGTCGGTTTTTCCTAGAAGGGCATGTTACTTCCTGGGGGACGGCACATGTTTTTTTTTTTATTTTATATATTTGTCCCCACTGGATCCATTATATACATTATATACACATTTTAATAATATATACAATATAACCTACTATATATAATATATATATATATCTCTACTTCTATATATACTTCTATAGTATATAATATATTAATATATATATATATACATATATTATACAAAGGTATGTCTATTTATATCATATATATACTATATATGTTACATATATAATATATAATATATAATGATTAATATATATATATTAACTTATATTTTATCTTAAAATTCCTATATAACTATATATATACAATATATATATATATATATATATATATATATATATATATATAAATGGCCTGAACAACAAACATCCCAAAATTTCAGCCTTTCTCTATAAATACAAAATACATCAAGAACACCATTTTATGGATATAATTCCATTTACTCTGACACACAACAAAAAACATACTCTATTAACTCTAAATCAAAAACTACCTATCCTACCACAACACCACAACCGAAACCATCAACTTATTAAACGATCCAATCCTTAACATCCAATCATTTACAATCCTCATCAATAATTTCTCCAACAGCATAATAAACATATACATCCCTCATCCCACATTCCAATATTGTCCGAACAATTACAAACCCAAATTAAACCCTATCAACCTAATAAACAATTTAATAATAGGAGGCGACCTCAACGCCCATCACAGACTGGTACATAGAATATCCTTCTGATATCCGAGGAATTCACATTCTCGATGAACTTGAGACCTTGAATATACTAATCTACAATCTCCAAGCCCGAATTCTTCCCCAAACAAACCAAACTAAGACATCTCCCAACATCACTTTCTCCTCTCCATCTTTCTTTATCAACACTACATGGAATACAGAAATTGATATCCCATCAGACCACGTCTCAATAATAATCACATATTAAGCAAAAATATCCAACCTCAAAATAACTTCAACCTTTACAAACTACAAAAAACAAGTTGGCAGAAGTTCGCCCAATACATCGAATCACACCTTCCTCTACTAGAAATTAGTAATTCCCACTCTCTACATATAGCCATAGATAATTTCAATAAAGTAGTCCAGAAAGCCTCCAATCTTTACATACCAAAAGGTCACAGAGAACACTACAACCCTTCATTAGCACATGAAATTTGTCATTTGATGACACAAAGAAATATCCCTCGACAACAAAAAACCTATATTCCAGATCTGACTGCACAAATTAACCCCTTAAACACACAAATCCCTAATCTCATCTTCACCCATAAAACAGAAAAATTCAAGAAGTACCTAATTGACAGTAAGGGAAGGCCTGAAGAAAAAAGAACATGGCAAGTAATAAAAAGTCTCCATAACTCTCAAAACAACTCTCCACCCACAAACGAAGCTTTAAGAGGACAAAAAAAATCCCTCCTTTTCCCCAAACAGCACTGCAATATCCTTGCACAACACTATTCCAATATCTCCAACAAACCTACCCACGCAAATAGAAAAATAATACGCAGGCTCAAAAAAAGCAATTAAAAATCAACTCTAATCCCTCATTTTTACACAAGAATTAACTACACTTATCAAAACCTTAAAAAAGTCCCCTGCGGCTGGCCCAGACAGAATCTCAAACTTTGACATAAAACACTTTCGACTTACTGCTATATCATTCATAACAAGTATCTTCAACAAATCCTGGTTTTTTAACTATATCCCCCATACTGGAAAAAAGCAATTATCATACCCATATTAAAACCCAGAAGAGATCCCAACTTCCATTCTTCTTATCGACCCATATCACTCCTCTCCTCCTTGTTCAAACAAATCGAAAGACTTCGGAAGAGTCTGGCACCTTCTTTCGGTGCCTAGCCTTCTCTTTGATTTCCTTTCATTAATGACCCTTGTCTCTATTACTACATCACCCATCCACTCCTCTGCCGGCGACCCCACCCTTCATTATTCCCTTCTTTTTGAAAGACCTCCCACCCGATAAAAATTAGCTCACACTAGGAGGGCGACCTTGTGGCAACTAATCTCCGATCTTTATTGAAATTCTAATTTGGGAACGAAGAATATGGTTGTTTTCAATGACTCAAAAAGTCAGTTCTTCAATCTTTCTACTAGACATAATCTTCCACTCAATTATGACATCTTCGAAAGCATAACTAAAACCTTTGACTGTCCTTAATATTTTTGTTTTTTCTGTTTCTTCTTATCCTCCCTGTAAAGGGCCACATTACTTCTCTTTCTAACCAAACTCTAAGCAATCTAAGAGATTGAATGTTTAAAGAAGTCTTCGGAAATTTTTAACCCCCCCCCCCCCCAGTTGCAAGCTCTTTATAGGTGTGTATCGTCTGCATCTGTATGGATTATCCTTAAAACATCTGGGATTACACTCGCATAGCTTTCCTTGAAAATAAAAAGGTGGAGCCTATGACTTTTCGCCTTATCAACTCTCCTGTTCTTACTAGCTTTCGTCAGCTTCTTTGTATCAGCCGAATTGTTGCATCAATCTCTTTACAATATCGCTATTACAAACGGACACATATTCTGAACTCTCTTTTTCGCATACTACCTCCATTGAGAAGTGCTCGTGAGGCAAGACTCACTAAACAGTCTCATCCTTTCTCTGTCTAACTCTCTAACCCCAGACTTAACCGCCATGCTCAATCTTGCATGCACTCCACTGATAAAATCTGAAACAGACTCATTTTATCTATTTCCTCAACTACCTTTGACATGCACACTTTCAAACGCCGTGTATATATATATCCGGTATATTATATATATATATATATATATATAGTTATATATCTATATATTATATATATATTATATATAAATATACGCTGTCATTTTCCTTCCTCACCTTTCTTCCGCCTACACAGCCCTTTATCCTCTCTAAGGCATCCCTCCTCTCTTCCCATCCTTCTATATATTATATATATAATATTATAACCTAATATATACATACATAGACTATACATATATAGAAAGAAATAATTACTTTGAGTAGGATTTATTTGTATGTAGGTTTGGACCCTTGGTGTGAGTTATTTTTAATTAAATTACACTATGAAGTTGAAATGGTTTGGGAAACCCATGTAATGAATTTACGGCGATGACCCAACAGGTTCGCTCAAAATTAATATTGTCCTTGTATGTAGGTTTGGATTAATATTAATTTATAAAATGTTGGGCCATCGCGTAAATTCATTACATGGGTCCCCAACCATCAATTCATAGTGTAATTTAATTTAAAACAACTCACACCAAGGGTCCAAACCTACATATATATATATATATATATATATATATTATATTATATTATATATATATATATATCCATATATATATATTCTATATATATATATATATATAGTATTATAGTATATATATTTTATTTTACAATTATTTTTTTTTATAAAAATATCAATATATTTATATATATATTATTATATACACTATATATACTATATTATATACTATATCATATATATATAATAATATTACTAACATTAATAATAATAATATATATACCCTGTTATGTTTTAAGACTCGGTCATGTTTTTGATTTTTTTATTTGTTTTTTTTTTATATTATTCTAGTTAGGAATTTAAGATACTTAAAAGGGGTGAAAAAACACATGCATCAAAAATATATAGGACCAGTTACGTTTTACGAATCCGTCAGTTTTAAATTTTTTTTTTTTTTTTTTTTAACTAAAGGAATACCCAAGGGTAAACCGCAAAGAAGGCCAGGAGTCGGCGGTCCTCTCGGCTCAAGGGGGAACGACAAGGGTAGGATATTTCCCCCCCTCCGGGGAGGGTCCTCCGCTGACGCCGCTCTTTGGTATTTGGGTGTTCGCGGGTTCCTCCGCCCCTCCCCTAGGGGTATGGAAAAACGTCCCCCCCTCTGTACCCCGTCGGCTCGAGCCCCCTAATTTTTTTTTTTTTTTTTTTTAATTTATTTTTATTAATTATTTTTCTTTTTACATTTTTTGATAATAAGCTTTACACGCTGATTTCCAAATATGTAATTGGTTTTTTCTGTAAGTGTCGTACTTTTCCGAGATATTTCACATTTATGAAAAAACAAAATGTTTTTTTTTTGTTTTGTTTTATAACATTTTTGTAATAAGCTTAATACACCGATTTCAAAACCATCATCGTAATTGGTTTGTTCCTGTAAGTGTCGTCTTCTTTTTTTTGAGATATTCTCAATTTTTTTAAATTTTTTATTGATATAATATCTAAAAGGTCCAATAATTATTTAAAATATTCCTCCGACCACTTTTGAATCAATTATCACCAACTGAAATTCATTTATTAAGTATCATATACTAGCAATTATGTTAAAAAAAAACAACCAAAAAAAATCAAAACTAGACGGAGTCTAAACATAACAGGGCCTATACTAGTATATATAGTAGTATATACACTTATATATATTATATAATATATACTATATAATATAATATATATATATATCTATATATTATAATAATTAAAATAATAAATATTTTATAATATTTTATATATATATTTATTATATAATATATATTACTTAATAAAAGTATATATATATCATCTTTATATATATATATATATATCTATTATATAAACTACCTATATATATATATTATATATATATATATAATTAATATATATATATATTATATATAATATATATTATTATATATATACTATATATATATATATAATAATCTGTATATATCATAATATATATCTTATATAATATATTATATATATATATATATAAATATATATAATATATCATTTACTATATAACTACTATATATATATATATATATATATTTAATATATATATATATATATATATATATATAGTAGCCATAATAAATTTATACTCATTCATTTATATTTATTCTATTTTTAATAAGTGTTTATGGATGATTTGTTTAATAACATAAATGAGAAGTTTATTAACAACATTTCTGCAAGGATGTTCACTCATTACAATCGATTACTTTAGTAACATACTGAAAGAATTTGTGTATTGATTTTATTGTTTAAACAGTTTTAGGGTCCTTGGGGGGGTATATCAGTCATTTTTCGAGAGGTCTAATTTCAAAAATCAATATTTATACTACAGAGTATGCAAGCCTTGGAAATTGTTGTACCTTGGTGTTTTTAGTAGCAAGTTAATTAGCCCGGAATTTTTTAAGCGACTTCTCGACGAATAGGGGAGTTTTTTTTTTATTATTCATTATTTTAAGGGGACAATTATTCCTTAGCTTATTTTTTACGATGGAAAATAGAGAATAGTGGTTTAATTTTCTTTAAAAAGGTTATTTATACTGGTATTTTTTTTTAATATTCTTACGACATATTCACAACAACATATATATAATAATAATCACTATATATAACTCTATTATATATATATATATATATAACTATATATTATATAATCATAATATATATATATATATATATATATATTATATATATATATATAATTTATATATTATTTTTTATATATATAATATATATATCATTAGTTTATATATATAGTATAATTATATTTATGTGATATGTGTGTGGTGTTTGTTGTGTTTGTGTGCTGTTGTGTGTGTGTGTGGCTGTGTGTGTGTTGTGGTGTGTGTGCTTGTGTGTGTGTGTTTTTTGTCACAGTGGTAGTTCGATTGGTGTGTGGTGTGTGTGTGTGTGTAGTGTGTGTGTGCGATTGAAAATATCAACTGTTGCACTTCACTAAAATGTTGGGGAGTGGGTTCAAATTGTTATATAACGAATGAAGAATGCTCACGATTCTTACTTTAAACAGATTACAACTTGGAAAGCAAAGAAGATATTTGGGACGAATTAATGAAGAAAACTTTCCTATTTCTTACGAAAGAAAATCACTTTCGGTCTCAAATTGTTTGTTCAAAACTCTCGACGCACATCAAGAGACCTCTACGGTTCTTTGCCTTCAATTTCGTCATTCATCAAGAGAGAAAACATTGACAATCTCCTCTCTTCTTGCGGTCTTATTTAAACAGCATCACTTCAAGCTTCTAAAAATGGTACTACATTATTTTCATTGAATATATATATATATATATATTATATATTCATACATTATATAATACCTACTATATATATACGTGATAAATACCATCACCATATATTTGATTATTATATATATATTATATACTATATATAATTATATATTTCAACCCTACCAGCACGACCTTTACAAATTAAATGGTCCATACATCATATAATAATATATATATATAATATATATATTATATTCTTTAGTATATATAATATATTATCATATATATATATAATATATTATATATATATATTATAGTATATATTAATATACCATATATATATATTATTATTATATTATAATCTATTATATATCGATAATACTATATATATATACTATATTTATACATTAATATATATTTATTCGTATAATATATATATGTATACTATATATATATTGTTCAAAATTAATCTTTAATAATAAATTCACAATATCATTTAATTATATATTATATATAATATATTATATTATACTTATATTATATCCGAGGCCCAAAGGACACAATACTGTGTTGTAAATGTGTAATTTAATGTTTTGTAGCATTTGCATCATATTATTTATATTAATTACACATCAAGATATTTAAAGATGACAGGCAACATTTCAAACTTCCCTTGGTTTATTATATCCCTCACCTATGCAACGAAAATCTTCACTTTATTCAATCTTTGAAGACTTTGAGTCTCAAATCCAGATAATTTGGTAAGTTTTCATAAATTAGGTTTATTTTTCTAGGTATTTAGGAAAGTGATTAGATAACTAGATTCAATTCAACTTCTTGAAAAACGTTATGATTAATCTCAAGTGTTGTCAAATGGAACCATTGAACAGTGAAAATAGCTGGGTGGGTGTGTTTGCTGGTGTGTGTGTGTGTGTGTGCTGTGTGTGTGTGTGTGTGTGTGTGTGTGTGTGTGCCTGCGTGTGTTGTGTTGTTTTTGTGGTCCTGCAATAGTGACTGGAAATTAGTCTAGCCAATGAATTATTACCTTAAATACTTGAACCAATTGATTCGGTGGATTGGCATACTCTTGTAGACGTATTTTTTCTGACAAAATTTTCTAAGTTCAAATTTCTAAGTTTAGAAAAGTTAAGTTAAGTAAAGTTTTTTAAGAAAATTCTTTAGTGGCAAGCTTCTAGAATTATGCCTGAAGCTTGCCACTGAAGCAATAGTTTTTCCGAAATAGCTACGAAGGACACATAAGGAACGAATGAAATCTTAGACACATTGTTCTCAGAAAAAACGTCACAGTGCAGTATCTACATACCCTATGCCCCGGGGATTTTATTTTGCTAGGTGTCATACTTGTGTTTGCGGAGGGTCACATTGATTTCCGACGACGTCGATGTATTTCATTAAATGGTCAAATTCCAAAAAAAAATTTAATTTAATATTTTTCTAGATTTAGTGAAAGTGACGTCACCTAGCCTATACTAATGCCTAATTTCTTTGTGTGAGTTTAGCCCTTTTTATCTACTCTAGAGAACTTCTTAATAAAAATCGAACCTAGTGCCTTCGGCTTATGAGTTCGACGGTGAACTACTCTAAAGAACTTAATAATAAAAATCGAACCTAGTGCCTTCGGCTAATGAGTTCGACGGTGAACTACTCTAAAGAACTTAATAATAAAAATCGAACCTAGTGCCTTCGGCTTATGAGTTCGACGGTGAACTACTCTAGAGAATTTCCTAATAAAAATTGAACCTAGTATTTTCGGCTAATGAGTTTGACGGTGAACTATTCTAGAGAACTTATTAATAAAATTCGAACCTAAAGCCTTCGACTCAGGAGCTCAAATAGAAATTATACCCGCTATTCAAGTTTACAATTAGTTTCATCATCATTTTTTTCTTAAGGGTGGCTAAAGATTGTAACGTACCAATATCGTTCGTAAGATAATAGTACAATCCGTCGTGCAATTGCCGAAATGATCATGGGTAGGTAAATTTCAAGCTCATTTTGGACTCTTCTTGACATATGTTGAAACTATGAAGAGTTTTTGTTCAAAATTATAAGTCTTTTAGAGTCGTTATCTTCAAAAGATAAATCTAGGAAAATAGTTCAAGATCTCAGAGAAGTTAACTTTTAATAAAGTTTCTAAAATTAGTTGTATTTAAATATTTAACTCTGCTTTGGAAGATTAAATTAAAGTATGACTATTTTGTCATTCAGGATTATATCTTCTAGATGTTATCAGTTATCTTATTATTTTCTAATATATATATATATATATATATAGTTCTACTATATATATAGTATTATATATATATACTATAATATATACATATATCTATGTTTATATATATCATTTATATGTACTAAATATATTCTTTATATATAACTATTATATATTATATATGCATAATAATAATAATAATAATAAAATAATAATAATAATAATAATAATAATAATAATAATAATAATAATAATAATAATAATAATAATAATAATAATAATAATAATAATAATAATAATAATAATAATAATAATAATAATAATAATCAAAAAATAAAAATATGACAAATAATAATAAAGAAAAATTATAATGGTAATAACAATAATATAAAATAATAATGATATAATCATAATAAAAACAATCATGATAATAATAATAAAAATATATAATTAATAAATAATAATAATAATAATATAATAAATAATAATAATATAATAATAATAATAAGTAAATAATAATAAATATAAATAAAATAATAATAATATATAATAATTTCAATAATTTATTACTCATTACCCCTTCGTCCAATATCTCTAACAATACTAATATAATGAAATAATAAATAATAATAATAATGATAATAATCAATAATAATAATAATAATAATAATGAAATATCACACATAGATAATGATCAAAGTATGGAGAGAATTATTTTTTTTGTCTTTGATAACTTATTTATTACCGTCTTCATAGAATAAGGTTTTTTTTATCAAATTGTACAACGATTTTTTGAAGAGGATGCTTCAAACGATGAAGACTTGAAAAAAGCTCTATTAATAAGATATGATTTTTTCACTCATTCTCTGCTCATGCTCAAAAAAACGTTAAGACATAATGTATATAATTTGAAGCTTATATCACACTTCACATTGTTTTTATTATAACCTAAAAAATATTAACAAAATTCATGAACACGGAAAACAAACATTAACCGCATTTGTGACTTAAATTTAAAAGATAGATTCGATACATCAAAGATGAAAGAAAGATGTCACGTTTGTCTGATAAAAAGTTAACAATATAAAAAAATATTTAGTACTATTACAATTATTATTAAAAATAATTTATTCAAATTGCAAAATCTTGACCTTCAGATGTCTTCTTATCATTTGCGTTTCCTCTCTTGCAAACTGGTTTTGAAATAATTTGCAAACCTTCCTGTAAGATTAACATTAACATTTCCTCTTGGTATTTAATAAGAAATATTTTATTATAGAAGTTATTAAAAACAAATTAATTAAAAACTTTTCAGAACCTGAAGGTGCTTCATAATATTTTTTCAGCTCGATAATAGCTAGAAATTATTCTAATTGCTGCATAGTAGATTCCCTTTCATAGATAATAGGTTATTATAATTATCTTGCCATTTATATATATATATATATATATATATATATTATATAGTTATATATATATCATATATATATAATAGATATATAATATATATATATATATAAATTAATTTTAAAGTCTTTATTCTATTTAAAAAAATATTTATAAAGTATAATATAATAATAATAATAATAATAATAATAATTATAATAATAATAATAATAATAATAATAATAATAATAATAATAATAATAATAATAATAATAATAATAATAATAATAATAATAATAATACACCGGAACTCCAACTTTATCTGGCCAGAAATCTATATTTCAAATAAGTGTTAATTAGTATTTCATAAAATAATTATATTATTGAAGTAATAATGAGATATTTAGTGAGAGATATTTATTTATAAGAAGTGATTCAGACAATTTTAAAAATTAGATTATATTCTTACATTAGTAATAATATTAAGCAAATATAATTACTACTATTTTCACAGCTATAATAATACTGTACATATTAATAATTTAATATGCCTATATAATTCCATTTACTGCCAATTGATCTATTTTACAATTAAGTATTTAAAAAGCCTTTTGGAAACTGAAATAGCTATTTATAAATTTTTCAGAAAGCTTTAGTAAATATGTTGCTATAACTTTATATACAATACCAAGACCACATGCCATTCCACACTTCATTTTCGTGGTGAACTTTCATTGCTATCCCATCAGCTCTTACGTTTGCTGCTCTTCTGAGGAAATACAGGCATCATTAAATCGCCTTTCCTACCAGAATTAACTAGCATCCAGATGTGCCACAGACACAAGGATCTCGAAAAACAAATTTCCACCACACTGCAACATCACAAATGCGTCCGCCAGGCCTCTGCTTTATTGCCTCCAAAAATTTGATTTGGGACAGGACTGGAAAGAACTCTTGGATTTCCTCCACTGCCAAGCTATAATGAACTTTGAAAATAGCAGGAATAAATTTTGAAGCAAACCTAAAACAGTTACAATGCAAACAAGATTAATAACTTGGTTTCTATTTGACAGTGTTTGTAACTAAAAGGAAAATGAGGGTGCTTTTCCTAAAATTGTTTGTTTCCATTAATTATAATTCCTCTTAATAATAATAATAATAATAATAATAATAATAATAATAATAATAATAATAATAATAATAATAATAATAATAATAATAATAATAATAATAATAATAATAATAATAATAATAATAATAATAATAAGAATATTATAAAATCAATTTTTTCTAAAATATCGATATCTGATAGGATTACCCTTTTCCAAACTATTACCAATAATAATAATAATAATAATAATAATAATAATAATAATAATAATAATAATAATAATAATAATAATAATAATAATAATAATAATAATAATAATAATAATAATAATAATAATAATAATAATAATAATAATAATAATAATATCAAATACTAAGGCACAATAATCTAACGAAATTATTCTTTAATTAATGTTGTTTAATAAACTTTAATATTCTTTAAATATGAATAAAATATCTAAATTTGCTGTTTAGTTTAGTTTATAATTTCGTTTTTCATTCGCTTAAGAGAATATTTTTTAATTAAAAGTAAGTTCTATAAATTTTCAAATCTGATAAAATCTCTTGAAAAACTTTAATGCTATTAGAAGGGAAGGAAGAAAGAGAAGTAGAGAAAGACGAGGGATTGGGGAGAGACGGATGAGTAAGGTCGACAAAAGGGCAATGAATGATATGTAAGGGTAGGTTTAAGTACAGGGGGACAGAAGAGAAGTGAGGATGGTTGAGCCGGCGGAAAAGAAAATACGGAAGGAAAGATGGGCGTAATGGGTGAATCAAGCGAAAGCCTGAAGAGAAGGAAGAAAAGAACAGAAAGACAAGAAGGGTGAGAAGAAGAAGGTAAAGATGGAAGATGATGATGGATGTTGAATGGGTAAAGATCAAGATGAAAAAAGGTACTTTATGAGAAGAAAGAGCAAAGAAGACGATGGTATGAGTCAAGAAAGAAGAGAAATAGTCCAGAAGTAGACGGGATGAAGAGAAGATATAGTAGAAGGAATTATGGAGTAAACACCTGGTCTAGGAAGCGGAAAGAGAGGGAGCGGGAGAAAGAAGAAATTTAAAATGTCAGGCGCCAGTATTATAAGAGTTTAAAAGAGAAGGAAAAGAAGAACTTTAAGAAAGGCCTATGAAGAAAAGAAGCTTGTAAGGTCCCAAGCATTAGTCATCTCGCACGGAACTGACGATGCGGGTTTCTCCCATTGAAGAGGAAAACAGCAGATAAAGCCAGAAAGGACAAGAAGAGACTAAAGCTAGAGCTGTTGCTCAAGCGTCGGCTCTCTATGATAAGTTAATGTACTATGTTACTTAAGAAGACCAGCTAATTACAGCACTTAAGTTTTATTTAAAATATCTCTCATCTGAGTTCGTATGACTCACTTATCTTAAGTCTTTAAATGTAAAGTGACTATTTCAAGTGTCAAGCTAATGAATTTAGTTCTTGTCAAAACTGAGAATGCATCTTTTTTTTTTTTCTCATACTGACTTTACATAAAGACTTATTTAAATTAAAAAAGAATTATATAGTTCATGCCAGTTCTAAAGAAAGTTCTAGTATCTTAGCTTTACGAGCCTATTCCTTCCAATCAGACGTAATACTATCAGTCAAGTTCCTAGAAAGAAGGAAGATCTCAAGATCCATACGCAAGAAGAGTAATAGAAGTATAAACAATGGATTCTTAAATAGAGATGCATCTCAAAAGAAGTTGTCATGATTTATCCAACTTGCTATATATCCTCCATCAAATAATACACTGCACTAGGATAATTAACCGAGTGATCCTGAGTCGACTACATACGTGACAAGGGACTGATATATTCATTAGACGACTGCCCACAAGATCGAAGAGAAAGACCTCAAGTGATCTATCACAGTTAGGCTAGTTAGGTAATTAGATCCGCGCTTTTATCACCTACGCTACCTCCATACGATAACGAAACCGCCAAGAATACATGAGAACTGGGAAATTGCTCAAAGATAGAAGGTTTCAATAGGATCATGATCTCATGAGAAACTATCGACATCAAGAGATATAGAATCATACTTGATAACTCACAACTCAGAATAAAAAGCACTGTGATCTAATCGCGTATACATAAATCCTTCAACAATGACTTGCGACAGAACTCCAGCCTGTTTCACTAAGATCAAAGATAGTCAAGTCTAATTTAATGATATGACTATCAACGATGATGATTTCATCAATCTTCTAATCTCCTTTATACACCTTTTACACGAAGGACAAAATGTGATCTGGGGCAAACACACTTAAATGCGAAGGCACAAAGCCATAAGAAATGCTCAAAGGCAGACCCAAGAAGGGATGGCTCAACTCATTTCAAAGGGGCCATTTTAGCCTTAGAAAAGACCAATTCAGAAATGTCTATCACAGCATGATATACTATAACATACTCATAAGATGGTTTTTTGCATGCTGTCAAAACAATAAATTTACATGCATACCCAATTCAAACCTTCTAGTGTCCTTATCAAGACCCATTCTCCTAAAAGATAATTCAGAAACCTTATTAAGAACAAGTTTTATAAGCAACCCTTTTCCACTCAGTTTTATAGATTCTATGGATCTAGGAACAGTCTATCCCAATCTACCTTTAGACTCAAACACCCCACACAATATGTACCTACCGCTCATATCAATATTTTACCACACTAAACCGTTAAAGGCAAGCATTAGCCCCCAATACAGGGATCAAACATAACAGACGAAAATTGCTGACAAAAAATTTGTCAGCCTTTTAGTATCTAGCCTCTATTGTGAGCGTCAAAATCTTTCGCTACACACTTAGGCTATGCATTTTCCAAATGATATCTATAAACCTAAGACTTATCTTCTTCCGGCAACCATTCTGCGCTTAGCATCTCTCTTTTGCCATCCGCTCATAACATAGAATTTAAACTATTTGGCAAAATCAATAGAACTTCCCAATTTCTAAGTTCTTAAAGGAAGCTTTCAATCCATTCCTCCACACATGTGTCTTCAATTAGTCATAAATATGTACTCTAATCTACGCAGAAGATAATATTCGCTACTTTATAAGGAAAACTTATACATCTACATAAAAGTTGCTTTGCTAGCATGATATCTAGAGCAATAAGTAATTCATCTGGAAATTTAGAGAGAGGCATGGTGTTTACATTGGGACTCAAAAATGTTCCGGAGCGAATTAAAAGGGCTGCTAAAACAAAAACCAAAACACCAAGAAGGGATGGATCTTGTTGTGAGGGATTTCCACGGTGTACTAATTTGCCCTCTCTATTTTCTACCCAGAATAAAAAAGACTATACTATAATCTATATGCCTATCCTCTTCAGTAAGCTAATTTAATAGCAAAAGAAAGGCCTGTTCTTACATATTCAGCAAGGTTATGACATTATTTATTACAAGTCTATAGTTACACAGTATTAAAATTTTCGAGTGGAGGTACATTTAGTGTCAACGCCTGGCGTCAGGCAGCCTTCTATTCAAAGAAGAGCCAAATTTACAGGTTGGTTGTTTACAAGAGCAACTGTATAAACTGGGCGCCATTATTTTGGTCGGTAACCTGAGCCTACGCACTAGTTCTTATTTAGGAAATCAGGCTGCATGGGAGAATGAAAATAAATTTTGCATATTCTGAAGGGTTTATACCACCTTCTCAATAATACCATCAGTTCAACGATTTTGGCTAAAACTTTGCCAACATTCGAGAGAAAATTGGGGTTTGCAATTAAATATAATGAAATTAGAGACAAATCTATCAAGGACTTACGGGCTAAGCAATACGTTTCTAAAGTGATTAGAAGAGGGAAACCATGCTTGTTCAATGTCGTTTAACCATTCCAGGGGGAAAGTGAGAGCTTCACATTCTAGTAGTGACTATTCTTTTCCCTAAAAACTATGTTTTTATTAAATTCTGTTAAACTTGCAAAATATCGGCTATAGCCATATCTTCATTAACATCTAAAATACCGAGGCTTTCAAGAGCGTTTAAAAAATAGTTATCTAGCACCAATGCTTCTTTTACTACACTGTCTTCAAAAATACTTGTCAATGGATTAAAGTATCAGGCGGAGGGACTTAAAACCTGATTAACTAGAGAGGAATGGGCAAGATTTTCAAGCTGAGACGAAAGGGGGGCCTCCCATTTTATTAGCATTAGGCACATTAATCAGTTGTTAGTTCCAACATATTGGTCAGGGAAATAGGTGAGAAAAATTTTTACATATCACCAAATAGTCTACAATATGCTGACCCATCTTAAAAACAATGCATCGCATTTACATACATCTCATCAAATGAAATAAACAAGTAAAAGGGTGGGCAAAATAATATCTGTAATGTAACAAAATCGTGATACACCAATGTTTAAAGCATGTGCAATCTACCAAAATCTTCACACCATGCCTATCACTCAAAGAACTACACTGTGCCCAGTTTATTTATATTCTCTAACGCCATTTTTAAACCAGGTATTTCGAACTTAATATCTACATACATACATACAATGAGCAAAGCAAAACTATTTTCCTGCCAGGAAGATCAATAACAAAGGAGCTAAGAAAGAAAGTTTTTTTCTTTATTTCGATGAAACAAAGACTATGTATGTCCATAGCTAAAGCCTCTCTGTTTAGTACCGGAGGGGGCCCTGGCAACTTTAGGAGACTAACATAAAACTTCGTTCCCGATCCAGAGTTCTAAAAAGAGAGCTAAAGCGAGAACGGGACCATTGTTGACCCCCTTGGTGTGCAAATGGATTTCTATGAATGGGAGGAGATAGTTTTTTCCACCCTTATTAAAAATTAAGGCCAAAAAGATAGGACAATAGTTTGGACTGCTAGAAAAATAGAGAATTATAGTAGAATTGCCCCTGTTTACATAAAGCAGAAATATGAGTAGAAAAAGTTTACAATACATGCAAGCGTAATCTAAAAACGAGCCCCTGAATTACAGCGCGGACATTCTTCTGTAGCATGTTTGGCACTCGAGCAAAACTTACAAATATTCAGCTGGTCACAGCGTTCTAGCCTATATTCAATTGGTCTTGTAAGTGGGACATTATTCATGCTATGACCTGCCATGCTGCAAAATTTACACGCGGAAAGGCTGAATTTAGCTGCGTTTGCTGTCTAAAAGGAAACATTTAGATTTGCAGACTTTTATATGGGTAGTCATTAAAGTTTTCAAGGGTACCTTTAGAACCATTTGAGGGGGAGCAGGTAGAGAGTTCTTAGTGCATTATTACTATGGCCCTTGTTTTGACCACCATTGGCATGCTTATTATTGTTAAAATTTATATATATTTAATCTATTATTATTAGGGTTATTATAAAAATTACTCTTGTGTCTGCCAAATTTACTATTCTAAAGTTATTACTTTCATGCTTGGCTTGGGACCTCTGCATCAGCTCCAAGCGTTTCATTAAGGTTAGACGAATTCTCAAACACGTCATTTATACTTGAACAGGTAATTAGTTAAATTTTATCGATTAATAATACTTATAGAACCTAGGAGCGTAAATTTATTAAAGCTTACGATGTGAAACTAATCATTTTAAGAGAACCTGGCAAGTAATATCAGGAGCAAAGAAATCTTATCTCCGTAGGCGACTTAGTCATAAAGCTAAGGCCTTAACCTCATTAAGAAAAGAATTTCAACCCAGTCTAAATTATTCTTTCAGGAAGGGATGAGAAAATATCTAATAGGAGACCTAACAATTTTTTTTCTCTACTATTGAAGTCTTTATCAAGAAACTCCTTCTTTAAAATATCTAGAGCAACGTGTAATTAGAGCCTTCAGGACTCAAATGTTTAATCATTCATGCCACAATCTCCCAGATGACTTAATCAAATGAGTATATTAAGTTTCTACCTCATTTGTATGTTATGTAGAACGGAGGAGAGGTATTTTCCGTCTTCTACAGCTTAAAACGTATGAGGACCAAAAAACGGAGGAGGAGAGGAAGGCGAGGTGAAATGAGAGAGAGGATCAAAGCAGATTTACCTCATGCTTGTGAGAACTTTACTCGTCATTCGATTGAAATGCTAAATATCTCTTATTCGTCCAGAGTCTTCCATTCACCACCTCAACTAACTCGACCAATAGCTAAAGTACCCACTATAAAGAATTCTGCTTTGCAAGTAATTTCCACAACCAATACCCTGGTTTTAATAAATCTCTTAAATATAATGCAAATATACCCTCCTTAAGGCCGGATAAATGAAAAAAGCGGATAAATTCTTATAAAACACATAACCTGAAACAAGACGAGTTCTCACAATATTTCAATGGATAAAACAGTTAAGTTATATTAGTAGGCCCTACCAGTAGAATGTTAAGAGATGAAAAGGTAAGTCGTAAAATAGTAGTAATTAAGTCATTACAGAGTCTTCTACTTAGCAGAATAGAAGGAAGAGAGAAAGTATTAAGCTTTGATGTGAAAGATATGCTTCAGATAACTAGTAGAGGCAATCTAAGAATTTTCTTCAAAAATCTAATTTATATCAAACCATACTGTTACGGTCAACTCACTTGTTAATCAGGATGAAGAGATTTTCACTTTGACATCATTTCAAAAAGAGAATTACTTTATCTGTCTTCTCCAAAGACTTCAAAAAAAATTAAACCTTGTAACTCAGATATTGATTCATCGGGATATAAAAGAATACAGATGAGCAAGAGGGACTACCGCTAGTATCTTAGAGTCTAGCATTACAATTGCCCCTCCATCCTTCTTTTAAAAAATCGTCCGCGTTGCTAACCAATGAGAGGATGAGTAAGTAATCTCTCTATTGACATGCATTTCAAAAAGTAGTTCTTAATTTTCCTTCTATGATCCCGTAGTTTTTAATAATCTCTTCAAAAAATCCTTTACCACTTTCTATCTTTTTAAAATCATTGGAGATTAAACAATTACCAAATCCAAGAACCTTGTCAGTATCGAGATTAGTTGAAGTATTATTCACATTATTGAAGTAAGATGCTACGTAATTGTTTTCTTTCAATTCAAGCAACAGTAAATTAAAAAGGTTATAGTTAATATTTGATTCTTTAATTGTATTAACATATTTACTAATACTTAAATTATTTTGAAGAAAATTCAGGGCCAGAAACCCTCTACCAGTGGTATTTTCTTTGAGGGCGTCTATTGGTTGAAATATGTTTAGCTAGACTGACTTTCTCCGGAGCAAGACGGAGAGCGCGCGCGAAGGTCGGAAGACCAATTGTCTCAATGTGATGGAGAACTTTAGGCTTTGTACCGGGGAGCAGAGATGACGAAGAGAAGGAAAGTCCTTCTGCATGGTGGAAAAGTAAGGAGGAGAAGAAGAAGAAGTGAGCGGATAAACGGTCGAAATATTCCCTGATGAAGGAGTAAGAGTATAAGAGATTTAAGAATGAAGAAACTGAAGCATAGTAAGAGAAAGAGAAAAGGAGGAGTATAGAATTAAAAAACAGAAAAAGAAGGAGATTATAATGAATGAACTTAAACTTGATGATAACGAAGGACTAGAAGAAGAAGAAAAGTGAAGCGCAAGCTAAAGTATCAGCAGAAAGAATATAAGAAAGAGAGGTAGTAGACCAGACTTGGAAAAAGAGACCTTACATAAAGGTTTCTACCATGAACAAAGTTCCTCATCTTTAAAAATAAGGCGAAAAAGAATAACTTAGAGCAAGAAGCAAGAACGTACGTAGAAAGAAAGCAATAAGATGTTAAATAAAATATTAAAAATTGAAGTTACTTAGAGTATAAGAGAGATAGAGAACGTTAAGATGCATACAAGGGTCGGAGCTATACAACTCACGGAGTTATTCAATTGACTCTCAATTTTTTCAAGTGCCTCGTTTTTTAAGTTTCCAAACAAAACTTTTGCTGTTTGCAACAAAATATTTTTAGAAGTGCAAGAAAGTACATAAGAAAAAAAGTACTACTTGGAAGCGAACTACTGAATCAATCAGGCTAATTATATTATGGAAAGACAGAAGGACGATGGATATTATTACTTGATCAACTTTTCATTATCAAAGATGACGAGAAGTAGTTAAATCGTTTGAGCAAGAAAACACATGGCCATACAGTAAAAAATTAAAAGCATTGAACAATATCAGCAAATTTTTGCCTCTCTACGCCCGAGTTAGATAGACACATTCGTTTCCAACTCACACAAAAACACGTAGATACACACTGGTAGCGAATGAAGGAAAAGAAGAGATAAATGAAGAGAATACTAAGAATAAAGTAAGAAATGAATATGAAAGAAAAGAAAATGAGAATGAAAAAGAAAAAGAAAAGAAAAAGAAAAGAAAAAAAAGAAAATCTAAATCTCTTTGAATTGATTTGCTACTATTGCAATAACCGAGCATAGTTTATCTTGCAAAATTATATCTTAAAATAAATTTCCAAAATGTATAGTGTTCTATTGACCCAAGCTGCTAGGTAAGTAATTATGTACAACATTACTTCAAAATTCATTTTATTTTTATGAATAAAATTGTGATAGAAATCATTACATTTTCATTATCCTTTTACATTTTATATTCAACGTTTCTGGGGTCATTGCTCCCATCATCAGGAAGATGAATTTGTTAGATTGGCGAAATTAATTTTCACCATAGCAATTATATTATCTTCTTCTAACATAAACTTTTTTTTTTGAGATATATTGATTAACTATTTATCTTGCAGACATGCTATGTATTCAGCTGAAAGCCACAACTCAATTATGATGGTGGACCCTTCTTACTACAACTATTATTTACTTTAATTCTCAAATATCTTATAGAAGGAATAAGTTATTATAGTGAAAATTAATTCTATCTATTTACCTGTTAGCGAGTGGCGTGAATCAAGTCTGTGCGTACATATAAAATATAACTCCGACAATCTTCTGAAACGTTTAAATAAATTTATAATATGCGAATAATGATAATATACAAGAGAGAGGCAAGCCAGC
This sequence comes from Trachelipus rathkii, assembly GCA_015478945.1. Taxonomy (NCBI): domain Eukaryota; kingdom Metazoa; phylum Arthropoda; class Malacostraca; order Isopoda; family Trachelipodidae; genus Trachelipus; species Trachelipus rathkii. The sequence goes on along the minus strand of JABUQX010084714.1, from coordinate 27,485 downwards.
TAGCCCTTACATCGTATCCTTCGTGCATACCTCTTCAGCTTCTCATTTGTTAAATTATTTTAATACAGCTCGTGAGAACAAGGGTGTATATAGTCACCCATAAAAAACATTAGAGGTTGAGTGGTCTTAATAGCCCTCTTTCTCTTGCTATCTATATATCTCAATGAGAGTTTATCACACTGAACAGTGTTTAAAATAATGTGTAATAAAATCTCCAACAATACCCCCATCGAAAAAATATCGTGTCTAAAAATTTTTAGTGATTGCTGTTTTTCATATTCATTAATTGACTGACTATTACTGATTTTTTGACCGAAAGATCTCAATTTTTAATCTTAAGTATTTCATAAAAGGTATAGATGGTTAGAGGGGGTAGAATAGTTATATATAATAGGCTCTAAGTTCATAGATTCTATATATATATATACTTATATATATACTAGACCAAATAAATTCTATACTTACATCTAGACCTTAAAGCAGTAAAATAAGTAAATCAAACCATCTGGAGTATTAAACATATAAGTAAATTATAAAGTTACCTCTACCGTATAAAATAATTTTGCAATAAACTACGTATATGATTTAAATATGACCGAGATTTATTTATTTTAGGTTAAAAAAAAAATAGTGATAATTAAATAACAATATTTATATCTACTAATTTGTTATATAATACATTAGAGGCTTGTTTTTATATTACCTACCGTTATTAAATGTACTTGGTCTTTAATACTTACATCATATTTATTTGAAACTACTTATCTTCTTCGTTCTACTCTCTATCTTCCTTACTTCTAAGATCTTTAGATACTTCTTCTTATACTCTTAATCTGATCTTCTTCTCTTTCTGTCTTTCATTCATCTTACCTTCTTCTTTAGTCGCGATATCTGCTCTCTTACTTCACTTACTCTCAAATAAGTGATTAATTTCCCATCTATCAACTTTAATTAATAGTGAGCAGTTAATAATTATCATACCAACAACACATATTTAACTCAACTTAAGCCTTGTAAGTGAATACTCATTGTAATTATCAACATTGCTTGTGTAGGTGTTCTGTTAGTTTCTGTGGTTTTTGTTTACTTCATCACTTTTATATCTTATCCACTTATTATATATATTATTAATATCATTATTATTAATTATAATCTTTTAATTCATTATTATTATTTAATTTATTATTAATTATTTATGATTAATTTAATTATTTTATAATTATTATATTATTATTATATAATTTAATATATATATATATAAATTTATTATATTTATATATATTTATATTATTATCTTATTAATGTAATATATATATAATTTTATTATTATTTATTAATTATTTTATTATTATTTTACTATTATTTAATCATTATTATTATTATTATTATATTAATAATTATTATATTATTATATAATTATTATTATATATTATTATTTATAATTTATTAATATTATGAATGTTAAAATTGTATATTAATTATTATTATTATGTGAGTTATAAGAACCAAAGTTACATTGATTATGAGTATTATTTATAATAGAATGTAATTGGGAAGATTATTGATTGGTTGGAATAGAGCGAGATAGAGTTAAAAACAGTTGATAAGTGAGAAGCTACAGTAGTTAGTAGTAAGTATACCAAGTAAGAATAAGTAAGAGAGAGTGAATTATTTTCGTAGAGTATTATATAGTTAGTGGAGTGACGACCGAACTCCATCTAAGAGGGCGCCATTGTATTTGGCATTCGCGACATGGTTAAATAAATCACGCCAAGTGGCATTTTACAACTCATGTCCTTTTCCGTCGCAACTCAATTAGTGCGTCCTTAGCCAGATCATATCTTTTGCTCTATTACTCAAGATATAAATAGATATAAATATCCATGAGAAAATTCTGACAGAATTACTTATTTCAAGAAATTTATCATATTATTATTTTTGTTATTAAAATTAATATTACATTTCAGATAGATCAAGTAATCTCATTATTTGCAAAAACAAACTTAGAAATCTTATATTTTAATGAGTGTTTATTTTATAAATAAATTAAATCTGAGAACCATCAGGTGAAAAAAACCAGAAATAAAGTCCTAGAGATAAGACAACAACAGCCCATATATCTTTGTCAGATTGTAATTAACCATATATATATATCTTCCCAAGAGTATATTCGAGTGATAAACTGAAACTTCAAATATAAATTCGGAATTCTTTTATATTAAACATATCTTTATTTAATATGGAAAAATATGCACCATTTTTATGCGTGGGATACTATATATTATCAAAGTATAATGTTCATGCCAAAGGTGAGACAACAATAGAGTTTATGTATGTAAATTTAAAAACTTCTAAATGCTAGAAGAATATTGCTTGAACTTGAGCATACATAATATATATAACATGCACTAGAGAGTATAAATTCTCCTTATAAAAATTAAAGAACTTGATATCAGTAAGTTCATTTGATCAGGTGTTTCGTCTATTAGCCTACATTGGCTATGACTCTAATAATATATATATATACTCTTTCTCTTACTAATATATTATAATATATATTCAGTAATCACCGTAACTAATTCATTAAGATCTTATTTCTGCACTCTTAAAGAATTAAATCTTATACTGAAGAACCTCAGTATATGAGCTCAGCATGTGAGAAATAATTTATAATGATTTCGTTAGCAAGGATGTCAATTGAAAAAAGAAGCTGACATAATGATCTCATATTATGCTACTAGTAGTACATATAATAGATAAATTCTATATTATGTATATGAGATAATAATAGCTAATATACTTATATAGGTACTTATTCAACTAAATAATATTAAGTATAGAATAATAACTGAAGTACATTTCCAGGAGTTATCTAAGATTGTCTATGTGATTATATTATATCCTCATAGTGGTTTATTAATTTTAATACCTAAAGCAAAATCCCATATAAACATAACGATGCAGTAAATAAATACATAAGAATAAAATTTATGGAATCATATTTCCCTCACATCTATTAAATGCCTACTATACTGTATTCTAAGGAGTATGAGTTGTAACACTAACAAAAATCTCCACCTATAATCACAAAATCAAAGTAAGATGAACCGTTTTAAATTTAATAATCTTCAAGTGAAAAATATTATCTTGGAGAAAAAGTTGTAATAATCAAGAATTTAACTCACTAAAATAAAAAGTGGAAAATAGAAGCATTTTAATGCAATTATCAAATTACTCAAATATATTAAAACTTTATGAAAGTTTTATAAGTATTTCAGGGCATTGGATTGATAAAGATATGCTTTATAAATTAAACTGACTCGAGTATATATATATTATAATATATATATATATATAAATAAATATAGGTAATGCTTGCAATTACTGACTAGATTTTTAGTGTGTATTGCTTGCTTGCAAATTCACTCTTTTAGATTTTCAAATATCATTTGACAACATTTAACATTGTCGGTTGTAAAGTTTTCTATTCATTGAGCCCATTTTAAAATTTCATTATTCCATTTATTGGAATTTCTTTTAGTTTTTATATAACGAGCCATTCTCTATTTGTGATGTCTGAGTTCTATTATTTCATCCTAGGTCACGGTATCATAGTTGGCATGATCTATCTCCTGCAGAAATTAAAGCTTTTATAGCAGTTGAAATTGCAATGGGAATGGTAAAAAAATCTTCCTTGGCATCGTGATTTAATTCGAAAGAACAAGATTTCAGTATAAAGCTATATAACAGTATACGTACGTCATAAAGGTCGTTCGCAATCCCTATCATATAACTATAATCTTCAATGAGCTAGATAAATGTAATATTTATATTGCATTAGTGAATCAAAATGAAAAAATTCAAGGGAATATTTTTCAAGCAGTTCTCTCTTGTGTATACCGCCACATACCTTTGTAAGGAATAAAAAAATAATTAAGACAATGATGATTATTTAAGATCTCATATATATATAATTTATAGACTTAAAAATTATTAAATCAAAATCAATGGTATGATTATAAATTATTATATTAATAATTTTAGTAATTATACAATTAAATGTAATTAAAAATATAAATACACTTCTACCATAAAAAAGAGTCAATTTTCGGAGGATATATTTCTTTTAAAAACAATTATTCAAGATATCTTAAATAAAATTAAAAAAAAAATTGATTCATCCCAATGTAATCTGGCCAACCCTGCCTTAACCAGCACCCAGCAAACAATGTCCAACGTTGGATAAACCAACTAGTTTGGTTAAAAATGAAATTCTTGATCTATATGATTTATTTACCTAACGTCACGTGGCTTTTCATAGTGGGAGGGGGGTGACGTCTTCCAAAATAATCTATTCATACATAATAAATGACAACTGGGTTACGTGATTGTTATTCTAAATATAATAGAAGTAATAGATAAGACAATAATGAGGGAGTTAACGAGTAAAGACACTTATAAAAAGACAACACAAGGAGTTGAGAGTGGGCTTTAACCTAATTGTGTCAATAACAAGTAAAACTATTAGTAGAAGGGACACATTACTAAACGAACAAGCAGTCTGTGGAGTCGACACAATCGTTCACACCACACCAATATTATAAAATAAGATTCTAGTGCCAAACAAAACTGAGATCACCTATAAACCTCCAAAATGAAGAAAAAGCAACTGGGGTAAACATAGAACCCTAATATAATAAGAGGACAGGTGAGATAATCACAACTAAATGTGTTCTTGTGAAGAACAACAATGTAAATAAATATTACACAAGAAAAGAAACTGAAATATAAACGAAAAATGCAGATTAAAGCATACATCTATAGTGGGTATTCATATATATAAAAGTAAACAGACTTTAAATGAGTTTAAACATTAAAATAACATAAATTAAAACTAAGATTAACAATTAGGGGTTATAACGTAGTTCCATATAAAGACAAGCAACAAGCAGAAGGATTCGCACCAAGATTTAAAGACTAACCGAAAAAGTACTAAATCCATCGAGTTAGGAGTGCATAATTATAAAATATATCTATATAATTATGATAATAATATAATAATATAATAATATAAATATATATTATAATTATAACTAATAAATAATTAATAATCAAGAAAATTAATTTTGCTACTAAAATTATATATATATATTATATAAGGTATCACTAATTTAATTATAGTAATTAAATACTAAATTAATAAATTACATAATATATATATCAAAATCAAATAAATAAAATTTATGATAAAACCATATTTATAATCAATATGTTTTCATGTTCTATTTCTTTATCTCCTAACTATATTAACTTATACTAAAAGATTAAAAATTTAAAAACTTTATAAAATATACCATTAATAAATAATATATATATATATTATTGTCCCTCCACCTGATAAAATCTGGCCCAAATTGCATTATGAGAAAACAACAAGTTTAAATATGTCACTAATAGTTAATGCATCATATAACACAAAACGACCACTGAAACAATAATCGTAAGCAACGTAAACTGGGTTCAAATGACTACCAAATATAAGAAAAAAGTCAAACTGAGGGTTATACGAGTGGACCTAACAAATTATAACGTAACAATTACTTAACTTGCATCTGCAGGTAACCTCCATTCATAAGCAAACAATGGGAGTCAAGTAACTCCTATGTAAAGAATCGATTTGATGACATATATATAAATATAAACGACAAAGCAGCAGTCCCTCAGTCACTCCCTACCCTAAATATATATTTCATTATCACCTATTTCTTAACTACCACTGTAACCCCAATAATGAATGAAACAAGCAAATGGGGTAACATTGAACACCAAATTATAGTATATAAGAAGAATAGCAATATGGTAGAGTCTAGCGAAGGTACCCAAACGTTAAAAGGGGAGAAGATCACACAGAAATTGACGAGATATACAATGAACAATAGATGGGTCAAAGATAGTGACCTATCAATAATAAATATAAAATGAAAACTACAATGCAAAATTATATCATACCAAAAAAACCCCAAATTAATTAGAAGAAACTAGATATAAAAATAGAGTGGTTAAACGTGATCCAATATCTCAAGAAACTGAAAAAATCAGAAGCCAGAAGCCAAATTTATAAATAAGACTCGAAAGCATCTCTAAAAATCCAAATCGAAGTATTAGCAGTGCTCAATAATAATAATACAACTTTATATATAATAATTATATATACTTAATATACAAATAAATATATAAACTTATAAAACAACAAGTATCTAGAGTTATAGGATAGAAAAAATTAATCTCGCTAATGACCATTATTACTATATAAATAATAATTTAATTTATATATAATTAAATTGTTACTTATAAATAATAATATAAATAATATAATAAATTATAATATAAATATATTAAATATAAATGAGTCAAATTTAAACTATATATAATACTATCCGAGTATCCCCAATAAAATATGTATATATATCTAATTATATATAAATAGAAAATATTATATAATTCCACAAAGTAAGTTATACTAGGCAAAATCTAGCCATTAAATAGTATAGTTAACCATGGGATAAACTTTAAATTTAAGACAACTTTTAAGAAAAAGAAAACTGACAAATTATAAGTTACAAGCGTAAGCTGGGATTTCAACAATATGAGACAGATCACACTCATAGGATATAAAGCAAGATAAAAAGCAAACTGGGAGGTATACCACGATGAACACCATTAAAATATAATGGAGATCAGAACAGCAGGATGGGTTAGGTAACCCAATTTATATAAATGAAACAATGGAGTCACGTGACTCCTATGTAACGAACAAGAGAACTGACAATATCAAGGAACAAAGCAGCTTGGGTTCATTCGAACACACAACTATAAAGAAACTTATAAACAAACGTAAAACTTAGTAATCAGACAAAATATGAAGAAACAAATAGTAAAATTGGGTAACAAATGAACCACAATAAATAAAAGAAATAGACATGACATAAATGACAACTAAGGAATGATCACGAGACCTACAATCATGTACAAAAAAATACAAGAAACATAGAAAATATAAAAGAACAAGCAGCTGGGGTCAGAGATGACACTCAACTATAAGGAATTAGACAGCAGCACAACTGAGGGGTAAATTCACACCCCCATATACATGAGAACTAATAAATATAAGGTTTAAATCGTATAATTCACCAATAATCAAATAGAACAAAGTACAACAAGCAGAAAGACCTTGAAATATTAAAGACTCGAAAAGTAAACTATCGAAAAAATCACGAGATCGAAAGAATGCAGTGAGCCCACTATATAAACATATTATCATTAAATAAATATAAAATTAATAAATAATTAAAAAGTCAACATAAATATTGATATCTAAGTTTGAAAAGAAAATAGTTATATAATTTTTAAGCATAATTTAAAGAAATTAAATTATAATAATAAACCACCTAAACAATATTTATATATATCACATATAACACGTATATATATATAAATATGTATAGGTGATACTAAATTTGTAAGTTATAATAATAACAATTAATTATTCAATAATAATAATATCTGATAATATTCAAGAATGGGGAATTAGAGGGATAGAACTTTAATTAAGTGTTTAAGCACATGAGTAGATATGACCAGACATTCCTTCAAGAGTGCATGTAAGAGTGATCATAACAACTGTTAAGTCAGGGGTAGAGCAAGACTGACAGGAAGGTAACGAAAGTACTGGGTATCAACTAAAATGTTCCTTCAGAGAAAATAATCAAGAGAAAAAAAATACCTGCATGAATAAAGTGACCCTTAATATATGATTAAACACTACATAGAAGGAGTGAACTAAACCCAATTTAATAAAAAAATAAATAACAATGGAGATCATAGTGACTCCTATGTAAGAAACAACGGAATATCGACAATATAAAGAAAAGCAGCTGGGGTCTTATAAACTCCCCAAATTTATATAAATAAAAAGAAACAGCATAAGAGAGTCACCGATAACCACCATATGAAGAAAAGAACAAAGCACACATTGGGGAGTAACGATGAACCAAATATAATCAAAGAAAAATAACGACAATTTAAACCACGCGAGACAACACATTGTAAAAAAAACTAAAACACAAGAATTCTCGATAATATAAAAGAAGGAAGTCAGCGTGGGATGTAAACATGGTTATCCAATCATAATAATGACATTGATTCAAGCACTCTCGATGGCAAAAAGAAATTATGAAAGAACTATTCAAATGGGATAATAATATTAATACCTAAATAAAATAAAAGATACAAAGCAACGCCGAAGAATAAGCAATATTAATAACAGACTACGTAAAAAGTAATAATCCATACTAGTATAACGCTATTTAGAAACCAGTTATAACATAATTTAATATCTTTAAGAATTCTTTAAAAATATTAATAATAATAAAAGAATATAAACTTAAATTTATATAATAATAAATAGATAATTATATAAATTAAGTATATATAATATTATAATAATATAACATAAATATATATAATAATGTAAAATATATAATAATAATAATCCTATTATAATTATTCTAAATATTTATCTAAAGAAATTCTGATATTTTTCAATCTATTCGTAGATAAAAACAAAAATAAAAAAAACACATTTTCTCCATGGTAAAGAAAATAAACAAAAGACAACAAAATATTAAAGCAAATGAAAATGTTTCAATAAATGAACCACAAATTAAAGAAAAAAAGTCAACTGGAGTGGTTACGAGGTGAACCCTATTATCAAGAAAAGGCAAAATATTCAACGGAAACGGCTTTAATCGCTTTATAAGAAACAATAACAAATTGGAGTCAAGATGAACTCTATATGATATAAAAGATAACAAAGAGCAATGTAATAGGCATAATATTAAATAAAAAAACTAAAAGCAGTGTCAACTAATAATAATAATGAAATTTAACAAACCAATACATAAATAGAACCAGCGAGAATGAAGGAGTTAACATAAATCCCAATTATAATGAGTAAAGATACAAGAATTAGGGAGTAACATCGGAACCAACTACAAAATAATATATATAGATAAGAACAGATAAGTCAATACAAGGATGAATTAACTACAATAATAATCTGGAGAATACCACATGTAAAAAACAAGATAATAAGATAACATATGAAAATATAGACAAAGATAAGCAGAAACTGGGGGGGTAAAGAGTATGAACCTTATCAAAATATAAATAGAAACATAAACTTGAGGCAGATCAATAATAAACACCACAAATATAAATAAACTTAGATAATTAGAGTGGTTAAAACGTATGGATCCCAATTAATATCAAAGATAAAATAATAAGCAAACAGCAGACAATGCCAAATTATAATAAAGAACTAATCAGAAAAAAAGTAACTAATAATCGCAATACTGAGTATTAGCAATCAATCAAGATGCAATACCACTATATAAAAATATACAATCATATTATATATTAGGTAATTAACATGTAATATAAACTAATATTAAATGGTTTCATATATAATATTATTATTAAGGTAATAAAAAAAATTAAAAATAATATAAATATCATATAATTAATAAAAGCATAAAATAAACATAATAATTATACCTAATTAATAAACATATTATTAACTTAAACTCTTCATCAACTGAGGAGTCAAATTAAACTAATTTAGTTTCCCAAATGATATCTGGCAACTACATAATAATAATAATAAATAATAATAATAGACAAATTAAACACGAAACAAGCTAGACTAAATTAACAAGTGATAAAACAAAATAAGTAATGAAAATAAGAAATTAAGTAACCATATAATGTAAAAGAAGTATTCATGGGATTTCAAATAAAATTGACCCAAAATAATAATCAAGAGTAAAGAATACTACGGGGTGAAACATACCTAGAGTATTTCACTAAGACAAAAACTTAACTGAGTGAGGATTTAAGGTTATAACCCCTTATACAAAGAAATAAAATGGGAAGATGAAGTTATAGAACTCGCCTCATGATATAGAGAAGAACAGAAGCATGAGCACTAATAGAAAAGAACAAAGCGACGCTGGAGCTGACAGAGCACGTTTTATCTACCACATAGTACACAAAAATAACAAGACATAAATCTGGGAATTCACCAATTACCCAATATGAAGAACAAGTAACTGGGGTAATATGAACCAATAAATATAAAAATGAAAATAAAGGCAATAAATAGAATTCTAAAAGCAGATAATGAGAACTCAAAATAAATAGTATAAAATAAATAAATAAGAATAAAGAAAAAATCAATAAAGAACATAAAAAAGACAATGACATTGATGGACAGGTGACCTATAATAATGAAGGAGAACGCGAGCAAGCTAGAGGTAATAAACCCCAATTGAGAAAACTAGTAAGTGATGGGATATTAAACGGGATGTATCACAATCTAAGCGAAAGCAATAACAAGCAGAAAAGCCAATAATTTAAAGACTCAAGAAAAGAGTACACATTAAAAATAATTACAATAGAGTTATATAGCAGAGGGGGGAGGTGCCACATCAATTTTGAAATAAAAAATTGAATATGATTATATAATAAAATAAAATAAATAATTATTATAATTATATAATATCAATTAACTAAATTAAATAATAATTAAATAATTTATAAATAATTAAAATATATATAATAATAATGTAATATATCAATAATTATAAATTATAAATTATATATTATATAATAAAATATATTAACTAATAACAACACATAACAATCAACAACACAACCATAATAACAACAACATACTATAAGCAAGCATTTATTAAACATAATAGATATATATAACTAATTATTTATACTATATTGCATAAATTATTACACGGGTACTTCCTATATATAACTATAATATAATCTATTAATAAATAATAATATCATTATACCACTAACTAACTTAACTTATCTACGACCATATATATAATGTCGGTTAATTATCAGAGAGATATTCAGGGCCTTAGCGGGTATTAAGAATGAATAAAAATAATGTATAATCTTAATACTTCAGGGGACTGAAACAGGTGGATAAGAAAATCTGAGAGAAGCATGAGTGAGTTTATCACAGTATAATAACGGGGTGATAGCAACAAAGAGAGAAATAAAGTTGAATAATAAAAAAAATATAACAAAAAAAAAGGGGGAGCGGCTTTTTATTCATGAATGTGTAAATGTGATTTTGACAGAAGCAATATTAATCAATGTGGAAATAATTGATGTAAAAGAGAATATTATGATCTTTCCTCAAAAAAAAAAAAAAAAAATAATTAAAAAAAAAAAAAAAAAAAACCTTCCCTCCCTTCCCTTGACACTACAGACGAAACACATGTAAAAGAAATTTTTAATAATTATGAATAAGCATTCACAAATCCTTGCAATAAAATTTTATGGTAAGAGGTTTGAAATAGATGAGTTGAAGGTAGGCTAATCCCGCCTGACGAAGATAAAGAAGGCGTGATTATATTTATGATGATATATTGTGGAAATTAAAAATTTTGTGTTTGGTTATAATGGTGTTAACTCTCTACTCGAAAAAATATATATATTTTCTGTACAAAATGTCAGTGGAGGGAGGGAGCCGCATGATTTTCTCCAGCGGGTCTCACTCTGAAGTCACTACTTTGTAAGGATCGGAATCTCGATTTCACTATAATTATGTACACCTGTCAGACAGTCATGTTAACGCTTCCCTCGAAAGAAATTCCTGTACACAGAAACTCTACTCTAAGTCATCTTGTTAAATAAGAGATCTTAACGGATTAATTTGTGTAATTTTAAATTTTGTAAAGACCAATCACAAAAGTGACGCCCAGGAAACAGTACATAGAATAAGAGAGTCTTGGGGCAGAGAAGTCAGTTAGAGCCCTAAGTTACAAGAAGAGGGCGTATGTAAAAGTGCCTGGCATTATAAAGCCGGTGACGTGGAATTTAAACTGTGATATCCCCATAATATTAACTCTTAATGTAAATTCAGTTATTAATTGTGAACTCACTCGATTAATTGATTTAACCCTCTTATTGAAGAAGGAAAGGGTATGTAAGAGTGCCAGGCACAAGAAAAACAGCGGCTCATTATATATTTATAATATATATATATATAGTATATAATATATATATTTTTATGGTATATAATATTTTGAGGCCTCTAGTATATAGTATATATATATATATAATATATATTATATATATGATATTTATAAGTGGTTTATACTACTATACTAATAATAGTATATTACTGACAAGAAAGGCAAGCAACAACAACCAAAAACTAAAATATGACGTTATTCATTGGATTTTCATCGTTGTGTGTCACTCGCTTCCCAACTAAGCGGACATCAAGACATTCAGTCAAAAAAACAATACGATGAGAATATCGTTATTCACACTTATGATACATACATATGTACACACTCAGTTTTTAGCGTATAACAAATGTTGTGTTCTACTTATTTAAGACTATTAGTTCAAATCACCCATGGGTATGTGTTAATCACGTATTTATTATTTTACCTATTTCAAAATATATATATATCTAGTATACTTATATATTGATAATAATTAAATATGATTACTATTTATAACTATATTATAATATAGTATTGTATTATATATATAGTATATATATATTTATATATATAATATATATATTATAGGTATATAGTATATATAAATATATATATATATAAAGTACTATGAGTAATATATATATGACTTACCTCCTCTGGTGGCTAAGTCCCCACAAAAACTTTTCTAGAAATCCCAATATGGGCATGTTAGGTGTGAGGAGAATTGATACAATGAGGAATGAGCGTATTAAGGAGCTGCCTGGTGTGAATGAGAATAAATGAGTGTACAAGATGGTTTGGTCATATGGAAAGGATGGATGATAGTCGGTTGGTGAAATAGATTTGTAAAGGAGATTGTGCTGGGAATCGACCATCTGGGAAACCTATGGGAAAGTGAATTGAGTTAGTCAAAGAGTATCTGAAGGAAAAAATGTGAAATTATCAGAAGCGATAAGAATGGTGCATAATAAGGGAAAATGGCGTGGTTTTGTGAAGGGAGCTTGGCATACAGAGATGAATCCTGTCATTGACCGGATATCATAGTGGGGTCTGCCTCGATGTTGTGAAGCTCTTGAGTGTTTTTTGACTTCTATGGGTTCGCGCTTAACGATATGGGGGTGCGGAGAGTCTTTCTTTTCGACCTAGGTCATGTTTTTCTATCTAACTATTGTTTCCAGTGCATGTTACGCACCTGACTCCCAATCTGTGAGGATTATATATATATATATATATATATATATATATATATATATATATATATATAGTATATATAATATATATTTTATATATATATATATATAATATATATATATATATAGTATATTATATAATATATAATTATAATTTATATTATATATATATATATTATATATATATATATATATTTGTGATGGATCGAATAACCGCAACCGCAAATGGCGGAGAATAACCGCACATATTTTGACAACCGCAACCCCAACCGCGGTTGTCGCTGGTCTACACAACCGCAAACTTGCGAGTTGTCAGGAAGTTATCTTTTAAAAATACTCTCTTTGCTATTAAAACTTTTTATCTTTCTCGTTTATTATTATGAAAAACAAGGATTCGGTTTGTATATTACTCATTAAAATACTCTATAAGATAAGGACCAAACTTACTAATCTAGATTTTATACAAATTTGAAAATATGTATTATCCTATTGGAGATATTTGAAGAGATTGCTTACTAAAAAGCTAAGCTTTCATTAGTACTCTATATCACAAGTAATTTATTTTATTGTGCCGTTAAAAAACTCTTCACCAGACCTCAGATTCCGAGGCTGAAGAGGGAATTAACTCAGTTGTACTTACAAACAATAAATTCGAGTTAACTCGAAGATATAAAGGGAATTTTTTTACAACTTCTTATGTTTTGAAGGAAGTTCCGGAAGAAATAAAAAAAATTATGTAAGGAACTTTCTTCAGGAAATGAAAAGAAATATCTAAACAGACATCCTTAAAGAATTTTAAAACTGCAGAAATAAAGCAACCTTCAACATCCAAGCCAAAAACTCTATTTGGAAACCATGAATGTTTCATTTTTAACAGTCATTACGTAGTGATGGATGATAACAGATAAAGTAGAGGCTTTAATGAAAGTTGGTTTTGGGGATGAAAATAGCAGATTACACTATCAGAAGAAAAAACGGACGATCCCAAGAGAATTTTCCTCTAATGTTGGTGCGAGAGGAATCGAACATGAAATCTTTCAAGAGTTGAAGATGCTGGCTAAAAATGATTATATTGTCCTCATTGCTCCTACTCTATAGTTATTATTATCCAAGCAAAACAACTTTTCAGACATGTCGTTGAATTTTATTTTAACTGACAGAGAGAATGGATGAGTTAATTAAACAGTGGATGAAAAATGCTGAAAATTTTATTCCCTTAATTCTAACTATGCCCACTTACTTAACATGATTCAATAACAAGCAAGCGGTAATAACTAAGATAGCACCTTAGTCGGAATACTTTTCTTCAATTTCCACAATGACGGTAGGATGGGGAAAGTTCAGCTTCGATGGTGTGTTGAGCAATTGCGACTCGGTCCTCAGTTCCTGCTCCACTAGAGTACTCTTGCTCAAATCTCAAAGCTAATCATGCTCACTCATTCAATTTACGACACAGAAAATTTTCAAATTTTTAGCGTAATATATATACATTAATTAATTAGTAGTCAGTAGTTAGTACATCAATTAGTCATTATGTGTTTAATTTCTTTTTCTATGGCACAAACCGCGGTTGTGAAAAATTTGAGATACCGCAAAATTAAAAAACTAGCACCGCGCATTGTTTGAACATCTTAATTTGTAGGAAACCGCAAATAAAGAACGCAACACGCTGGTTATGCAAATAATTTTCACTGCTTCGTCTCCATAACTCCAATATATATATAGTTCTATATTATTATACTCTCACTCACTATACTATATAATATATATACTATTAGGTAATATAAGAATATTTACTATACGTAGTAGTATAGTGGTAATATATAGTTAGGTATCAGTTTATATATATATATATATTAATATATATATATATATATATATATATATATATATATATATATATAATATATATATATATATAATATATATACTGAACCTTTAGTGAAATATATATTAACTAATTATACTCTTTATTAATAATAAAATACTTCAATATAATACTTATATCTATATATATATATATTAAAATATTTACTATATCTATAATCACTATCAAGGTTGTGGCACCATGCAATTATTTTTTGTTAGATCCGCGAGATTTCGCTTTAATTCCTGCCTACTTTTGCTTGACTCATTTCCGCTCAGTCCTCGCAGTCTTCAGGTCCTACCTCTTTTTTTTTGCCTTTTCGCCAGGTCCTTTACTGAAAATCCGTCAATCCGCTAACACTTTTTTCTGTCTTCCTGTTCTCTTACGCCAGATCTCGCTATACGCATAATCAAGCTATAATTCTTACTCGCTAAATATTGTGTTTCCCCACGTATTGAAGGTCGTGGCAACAAGTCTCACCTACCAGTTTCATTGGTATGTTAATTAAACACAATTCTCCATAAAATTACACTACAATTATATATATTTATTAAATTTTAATAATTATTAAAATAGATATAATTAATTCATATAAACTATAAACGAGTTATATATAACATTGATAGCGGTTTTTAGGTATATAAATATAACTATTTTACATAATATTCATTCTATATATATAATCGGTATATATGCTATATATATAATATAGTACTGTATCTATATAATATATATATATATATATATATATAATATATATATAGGTTATCCCTTACTAAAGGATAAACTGGTATAGGGTATAAGGTATTACTTTATTATATATATATTTAATTATATAATATATACCTAATTGTAATACTAATTGTCTATTGTTGTGTGGTCCTTCTCCCCGTGTTCTCTCTCGAGCTCCCTCTGACCACAGCCACTTCCTTAAATTTCAAGATGTGTGCATTTATTTCTCCATTCCAAAAACACCCAGATTGGCTCAAAGTTTTGTCCTATTAGTTCAGGGCATGACCTCCTTAGGGCCTGCGCCAACATCAGAAGACCTCAGAACCCGGAACAGTCTCTCCAGGACGCAGAGGGGAGGGACATGCGCGTATTTATACTTGATTAACAGAGTCCTTTACGCCAGGGTCTCTCCTTTGTGCTGATGGTGGGGAACAGGTTCAGGCAGACAGAGCTCAGCGTCTGGTCTCACTCTTACAGTCATCTTGTTCCAGCTTCCTCAAAGGCCATTCTTCAAGTCCTCTTCAAGTTTGGTCGGGAACCAGGGCCAGTTGTCATTCACCTCGTGTAATGGAAGGGGTCGTCTTCCACCTGTTCCTGCCTGCGGCGCACCGTCGTTGCGGCGTGATCAGGAGCCACTTTGTATCAGCGCCTCTCTGTAACCCGTCCTCTCCTAATGGTTCTCCTTCAGGATTGTCCTCATTTCAGGTAACAATGACTGGAAGTTTGAAATAGGGTGGGGGTGGAGGGCTGTGGCCATGGGCTGGATTGTCCATTGTCTAACAACATGTGTTTCGAAAACTCTCCTTGAAAAGGCCACCTAAAAGTGATTAGGGTGTGGGTAGGTTACGTAAGTATTCATAACTAATATGTGAACTACATATAAATATATATATTAATAAGGTATATATATATTATAATATAGTTGATCCATATATGTATATTAATATATATTTATATATTTCAGTTATATTTCTATATTATTATAATATTAATACCCTCTATATTCTTATTATATATGTATATATATATATATATATAATATATATATATATATATATATATATAACCAAATTGTCCGAAATTAAATGAAATTTATTTTCTATTTTCCAAATTATTTTTGTTACATTATTAAGGACTAATACATGCCCTAGTATATTGTACATTGTTTTAAAAATTTAAGAATGTAAAAACAAACAAACCTTACGAGTTGGTAGTGCGCAAATTGCAGATTGCGGAGTTTAAATTGCGAATGATTTAGGCACTCCGCCAACTGCAATTCCGCAAATTTTTCAAATTATCGCAATCGGAATGAAATTCGCATTTTTTGTTTTTTATTCTTTTTGTTTTTGTAGTTCGCAATTGCAGAATTTCGAATGCCCACCTCTGATATATATAGTATATAATATTAGTTAGTATATATATATATATAATATATAGTATAGTATAATATACTATTAATACTATTAATATATATATATATATAGGTATATATACTATATATATATATTATTATATATACTAGTTACTATATAATAGTATATCTATATATGAGTGAGTACATAATATATATAGTGTACTATATATATAAATATATATATATATATATATATATATATAGTGGATATATTATATATATATATATATATATATATATATATATATATATAGATTTAACTAATTAAATGACTATATATAATTTCACTAATTTGCGATTGAAAATCAGGTGACAACGCCATGTGCCAATAATTTTAAACTTATACTGGAAACTTGAGAAATCTGTTAAATTCCCGTTGTGAATTGAGAGTTTAAAATATTGTTTATGTTTTGTCTTATGACAAACAAACATTAGAAAAATCCTGAAATATGACTTTTATAACCTGTTGTAAGGGAAAATAAAAGATCTTGTCATTGTGGTTATAATACTTTCTAGTTAGATGCTCGATACTATAAAAGACAAAAATTATTGATTATTTGAGAGCAAAACTATTAGCTGATTACTGAATAAAAATACTAGTCATTTTGTGCCGATATATATCAAAAAACTTAAGTTAATACCTATATTGTCAACTTTTAGCATCCTATAAAATTTAAATATCCTGGAATATACCGTCATTTATTATTTTATATAGTTTTGTATAAATTGTTATATATATATATTGAAATCAATCTACTAGTTTTATAGTTTATAACTATAGTTCTATTAAACTATACAGTCGAGCTCACTATGATGCTATGTTTATTCAAGGTTACTTTGTTTGTTTCCTATAAACCTTTTTATAAGTTATATTATCTAAACTATGTATATATTATATATATATTATATATATTAAGATATATTATAATAATTCTTATCACCTATAATTTATACTTTCTTATATGATAGTATATACCTTAGTATTATATATATATATATATATATATTATATATATATATATATTATATATATATATATATATATATATATTTTATATATATAATATATATACTAGTAATATATTAATCTATATATATATATATATATATATATATATATATATATATCCTACTACAATATATCATTATTTATATAAAAGCCTTGCCTTTCTTTATGTGTATTAGTATATATAAATATATATACTCTAAAACTATGTATAATATATATATATATATAATATATATATATATATTAATATATATATACTATATATATATAATATAATTATATATATATTATTTATTGAAATTTATTTATAGTATATATATTATTTTAGTAACTTTATATATATATTTAGACGTGTAATAACTATATCCCTACCTATCCCTAATATAGAATAGGGCCCTATGCCTATTATATACTATGATTATATATATATATAATATATATATATATAGTAGTATAGTATAAATATATAAGGGTATATATATATATTATATATATATATGTAGTATTATATATATAGTATAGATATTATGAGTATATATATATATATAGTTATATAGTTATATGTATATAACGCATGACGTATAATATAATATATATAGTTATATATATATATATAGTATATAATTATATATATATAATAATATATATATATACTAATATATATATATAGTATAATATAATAATTATAATATTATATATATATATATATATATATATATATATATTATATATATATATATATATAAATATATATATAATATAGTATATATATATATATTTATAATATATATATATATATATATATATTAATATTTAATATATATATATCTATATATATAATATATATTATATATATATATATTAATATATATATATATTATAATATATAATATTATATATATATAAATATTATTCACCACTATTAAAGTTGAATAAGTTTTAAAAATAATTAAATTATAGAATTATATTTATATTAGAAATTATTAATAATATATAAAATATAATTACACCCATATATAATGTAAATATAAAAATTTAATAAGACTATAATAAATATATATATATAGTTAGAGACAAGAATTACGGTCGGCATTTCATCAGATTAGCCTATATACTTATTTACTTGAAAACATTTTACACAATTTTGATTTATGAAAGGTATTTTTTTAAAGTTATCATACATTCCATTGATGGTTGTTTATTCAATTACTTTATGATACAAATTTTCATATGCTAAAAATTATCAAAAATTTGTGAAAAAAAGCTTCAACAGTATGGGGGGGGTGGGAAGTGAGAGGTGACATAAGTATTTCTTATGACCATAGGTTTTTTTTTCTGTATAGTTATATTAATTATATATATATTATTATATATATATAATATATAATATATATAAGTGTATAATATAGTATATATTATATGTATAATATATAGTATATATAATATATATATATATATATTATATATTATATATATATATATATATATTAATTATTAAGGGAGGCTGCGTCTTTCTACACTTACTATTAAACAGACCATATAGCTACTCTACTTAACTGCAAATAATTTATGTACAACTAAATAAAATGCAACCCAACGGAAGTAAATATACCAATTTGTAATGTGTTGATGTCTTAATGTAGTTGTGTTATATAAATATGTAAGAGCGTAATTCATAATAATTTAGTAAGGGCCAATCACTAGCCAATAAAAGGAGGCTTGTATTTGTAAGAAGCCAATGTGCTTTTAGCGTGATAGAGTTACCCAAATGAGTTCTTAATATTAGCGTTCGTATTAGTCTATAAGAAGAGAACGTTAATTTAGAATCGTTACTTTGATATAAACCTTTGAGATTGTAATGTAATAAATTTAATAATTACATTAAATAATTATGTATTTATAGATAACAAACATGTCCATTTGTAATTTATATTAGTAAATGTTGTTATAAAATAATGATTCATTCCTTAGCGTACCTAATAAAAATTAAATTAGCGGAGATAACCTCTCGATTTATGATTTCTTGAAAGATACCTTTAGGTAGGTAGTTAGTATAGTCTAAACCCATGGATTGATACATAGTTTTGTGAACTCCCGTATGTAGTGGGCATCGAATAACATCTTCATGTACCTTAATGATTAAAGCATTAACGATGATTTCATAGAATAATATTGAACAGTGAAGCAATCACTGTATATATTAAGGGCGGGTAAAGAGGTGAGTGAAAAAGTTCCCTGTGCTAGAGTAAGTAATATCTTATAGTCGAAATAGGATCTGATATAAAATAATTATTAGCTTGGCTCAAAGGTTAAATTATGCCGGTAGCGGAGTATCTAGATTCGCGTTTTACCAAAGTTTGTCATTCATAACGAAAAAACCGAGATGGACGATGTATTAGACTGGTAGTTGATACATAAGATTGTTAAACCTAATAGGTCAGATCTCGTCGACAATTTCCCTATTGCCTAAGGATATAAGGACATCATCTTTTCAACTAACAAGATTTGTAATTTTTCTCCAAATTGGGATTTAGTTCAATGTTATATTTATAACAGTTTCCTGTAGATGGAAGAACTCAAAAAATGGTTTTATACGGTCAACCTGTTACCCTTTGGTAATATAGTTTTAATATACCTGATACCTTAAATAAAGGGTCATTAAGAATTTTATTGTTCGATCCTTTTAAGAATAATGTGAAATCCTCTTTAGAGAAAGCTTGTTTAATTTATTTGGATTGAGACATTCTATTTGTCAACTGCCAAACAATATGATAGGACAATGTTAATATGCAGTAAGTTGAGAAGTTATTTTCGCAAGTTTAGGTATATGAATGTAGATATAAGTCTGAAGGAAAATTGCTCCTTGGTTATGAACAATAATAATATTATTCTAGTTAGGTGATTATATAGTTAAAAGAGGGAAGTATATAACCAATATTAAGAAAGTGCAATTCAATTTATATGTCAAAATTGCAAAATATAACAACCAACATTAAAAACAGCTCAGATTGGCTTCACTTGGTACTGGTTTTACCTTTTTCGCATAGTGATAATGTGATCAAGACACTAGCAAGGCATGTTGAACCCTTAACAAATACTTACTAAAAGTATGGTTGTAAAAGCTCCAAGCTCACACAAAAGAAAGTAGGTAGTTTCAGTATGACACTTCCGAAATTACTAGAAGATTGCTCATACAAACATTAAAGCTAAATTGTGCAATTAATGAAATTCCACTATAGTATCTATAATCCTGACGAGGAAAACTTGAATTATGGTTGATTGAAGGCAAGCGATGTTTTGCTTTGCAGTAATAATAAAGCTTCCAAGTTTTACAACAGGAATTTTCATTCGTAAAAATTACGTCATTGTTTAGTGATGTCTATCACGTGCTTTAAGTGATAAAAAGAGATTTCTCATATTTTTAAAAAAGTTTTTAGTGTGGCAGATAAAAGGTTGAGTGAAAAAATTTACGCATCTACCATTTTGAAAATAAAACTCTCGTCATTCCAACACTCAAGTATGAATTATATAGGTAAATAAGTATCTATTCAAACAAATAAAATTACTGATACAATAGATAAAATTTTGATAATAATAATGGATGAAAATTCAATTGAACTTAATTACATTTTAGGAGATAATGGATTATTAAACGTAATAGCTCAATTTCAAATAAAATGTAATTATTTAGATTAATTTTAATATGAGTAATTAAATCTCTTAAAGTTAAGAGCTCAAGCAGAAAAAATCATGTTAAAATTGGATAGAGAATCATTGCGTCATTACAATTAAATTTTACGTAGCGGATAGCATTGCTATGGTGAATTCCTTTTCTCGAAATCAAATGCAGTAGACGAGCTATCAATTTCAGAATAACGAAAATTACATAGACGTTAACGGACCTCAGTTCCTTATCTCAAAAATATAGGGAGGTGAGTTTTAGTATGGTTCCCGAGGCCAGCCATTTTTCTTCACTCCGAACGCCTTGTAATGTATGATAAGGGAAGGAAAGGGGTCTTGATGCTCGAGTATCCCTCGTAAAAGAGTAATGTCGTGTATGAGAGGAAGAATAATGTATGAAATGTTATATAAGTAATTAAATAATTTAAATAAATCGATAATAATTATAATTTATAATTACCAGGATTGCATAATTATAAGTTAACAATTTTTGTGTTTAATGATAAATTATTTTATAGAAAATTAGGCATTACCTTTAAGCCGGTGTAGATAATCGAAGGATGACTATTTATTATAAGATAAGATTCATACGAAAAGGAGTTTATCATTATATCATAGATAATTAGCAAGGTCAGGATTAGAGTCTTGATGGCGTACGGATTTATAAGACTTTTGTGCGGGCGGGGTAATAAGAAATTATCTTTCCTGGGTTATTAATGGTTGTTGTTACAAAGTAGTCAATATGATATAGAGGGTAGAGACGATAAATAACATCTGTTTAGCGGTCGATTAGTACTCCTCATAATGAGTTAGAGCTTAACATGATGGTTAGTCTTCTACTTGAACAATTGTTCAATCGTCCGATCTCCGCTACAGTTCGAGAAAAATTATACTATATCACAAAACCCACTTAGGTATAATGAGATACGTACCTTTTAATAGTCATATAGATGAATGAGTCATGACTGGTCTGTGTGTTTCTGTTACACGTAGGCATTTCTTTTACAAATTCCATTTTGCTTACCTTTGCAAAAATTATCCAAATATTCATTGCACAAAAAAAAACATGCATGCGCAAGGACGTCTTCATTCTGCAGTTCCAGGTGATGGCTATTAAAGTTGGTGCTGAAAAAAGTTTGAGCTCTCCTTCAACGGAGTACTGCTATAATATAGGTGACTCCGTGCCTGTAGCATGATTACCATAATATCAACGTATTTCAGAGCTATCAAAGTACTTATTGTAATTGATGTCAAGGACAATTTAGTAAGTACCCCTTATTGTTTGTCTTACGCCTTAAGCCTGGAAGGGAATACTATATCCCCGTTTGAATATCGGTTGAATTACATGTTTTTGATGTCTTTTTATTGATAAGTCAGGTCATTGTTTTCCGTTCTCTGAGATGCATTATTATAATAGGAGGCTGGTTTCTCGCCGGTAGATAACGAGGGTAACTAATTCACTTCAAGGATTGTTTAAACGTAAAGTTGTGTAACTTGCTTGGACTGGATCACGTTACGATAGCATCGTATGCGACTAACTCAAATAGATTATGTTAAACAAATAAATGCACTCTAATTTGAACCAGCGTGTGCAAGTGATAAATGACAGTGAGAACTACCGATTATAATATGGACACTTAAATTTTGCCGAATGGTTGTAATATGTATTCAGTTGTTAGAGGTTAATAGTCCTATTAAATGTGGAAATGGAAAGTTAGTATACCTAGTCTTCTCATTGATGTTCGGCCAGTAATCTGCATAGCCCCAAGTTGCCTTACTTTAAAATGTATAAGGTTTTACGAGAATAACTCTCTTTAATTTCTAATATCACTTTAAATTCTAATACCACAGCCTGATGCTAATCTATGTGGTATCCTTTTAGGCCTCATACGAATTAGAGACCATTAATATTGGCTTTATACGCTACTCGTACTGTCTGAACACTTTTCATACTTTTATTTTCAGTTTTCAAAATTTTTAACATAATATATACAAATTCTATCATAGGGACAAAAAACAATACCCACTCATTAGCTTATTCTTCATTAGCTATCCTATATCAAACGTTAAATCAATTTCTAAGAATAATTTTAGCTGCAATTTCCTTTTATATTTAAGGATCCAGCACCCCTTTCTTAGGGGGTTGCATGAACACGTAACCGTTGTCTACGACGTAAGGTTACGGCATTTCCCGTGAAACCCAATAATTAGTGGTTTAGTCCATGTTTTTCAAGCCATATACTATACATATTCATATAATTGTTTCTAATGTGTATTTGAGGGGCGCCAGCCCCATCACACTTTGGGTCGTTTAGTCGGCTTAATATTACTATTGTTTTATTATGAGACCTCATCACGATTTCAGTAGATAGCGACATGCTGGATATAGACATATATAAACTCGAGTTAGATAGCATAGATATATATAATACGTAATTATTTAATAATACTCAAATATATAATAAATATATTATATTAATTAAATACTAGTTTAAATTATATTATAGTGACTAATAGAGAATATTATATATTTTAATTACTAATATTATATATAAATATATTTATATTAATTATTATATAATAAATTCACAAGTGAGTATTTAATTTTGTTTCTGATGTTAGGCTAGACTAATTAATTTAAATTGGGAAAGGAGTTCGAATCATATATAATGATTATATTTACTATGATTTAACGGATTACCTTTATATATAAGGTATAGAGTACTCATATATATTATACGAGCCATAACCCTATTCTTGTAGAGAACTCGAATGGGATCACCAAATCTGACAACAGGTGGAGTTTTAATAATTCTTTACCACTTGATATGGATTAAAATTATAAATTATTACTTAAATATTACCATGCTCCACTGTGTGGATGAGAAACATGGGTCCTTAATTAAATTCGCAGATGAATTTGTCTATAAGTAAGCTAAAAAAAAAAATACCATTACATATTATAAAACATTTTATGCATGGAAATACATAGTTCCATATTGACATTACAGACACTTCTTGTCTACTTGTGTAATCTTATATAAATTTACATTTATATTGGCCCTTTATAATATTACCCGAGTATTGCAGCAATAATAAGGTCTCTTTCACGTTTTTTATTTTATTTATACAAATCACTTCGAATTATTAATTATACACCATTAAATTAACCTATTAAAGAATTATTATATATTTTGATATGCCAACCAAACTCGCCTGTATTTTATTTAAAGAACTTTATCTTAGAATTGAGAATAACAGCTAAGGCTTTATATTATGCAACGAATATGCAGATCTTTCTCAGAAAAGCGGGAAATACGCTTTAATCCTCGCATCAGCATACTGCGATAAGTATACTGTTATGTCTAATAAAATACATATAATTTTTCAAACTTTATATATCGCATTAGCCTTACGAAATCCAAACATGGGCAAAAGTAAGTATAAAAACTGCAAAAAATTAATAAACCTTTAAAAACTCCTATGAATAAGGGGTTCCAAAATAGTACTATATAAATAATATTGAGACTATAGAGGCTATCGGATTCAATTTTTTGTAATGGGGTAGTTATCTCCCGTCTATACGAGAGAGGAGTAAAATAATATATAAATCTCTTCTCTTCTTGGTCCACCTATTGCGTGAGGGCAACAGGCATGGTGAGATAAGGAGGCAATATGGAACAATAATTACATTTTGAGAGGTCAAATTACTCTCCAACGTCATAAATTTTCCATTGTATAGTATGTGCTCATTTCTTTATACATTAATTCCACAAAAATATCTCAATAATCTCGTGACAAATTGAATTTCTCACAATTTTAATAAAGAGAATATAGATGGTAAATCGAATGTGTTTCAAACGTGGTTAATATATAAATGTATACCTCCTTTAAACCTAATTGGGAAATAGTAAGTTATATAATTGTTAACCGGTGTGTATGAAAATGATAAATTCCAGATATAAAAATTTTCCAGTTCTCTCAGCAATAATAATATATATATATTAATATATATATATATATACTGAACTATATTATCAAGTATATGAATCATTACTATCTATAATATATATATTATCTACATATATAATATTTAATTAGCACTTATATATAATTATATATAATATAAATTATATATATATAATATATAGTGGATATTATATAATTGTAAATATTATAATATATGCCGTCATATAAATATACTTTATAAATATATATATTAATATAAAGGTATATAATTAATAATATATATATATATATATCATATATATATATATAATATATATATAATATAACTTTAATAATATAATTATATATTAATATATATATTATATTTATAAATCAATATGCGGATATATTAAAATTGAATGGGGGTTATAAATATTATTTTGGTAATTTTATATAGTATCTGCATATATATTTAATTATTATATATATTTATTATAATATATATTATTTAATTAATTATTTATTTTTTATATATAATATTTTTTAATATTGAAATAGTAGAATGTTTCTATTAATATTTTTATAATAATCAATTATTATACTCTTATTATATAATATATATATATATAATATAGCTACAGAATAGTATTATATTCATTTACTTCTATTAGTAATGAACATTTAATTATGTAGTTAATATATATAATATTGATATTAGTTTAGTAAACTGTATAATAATAGTATGTTACATTAATGTAGTATTTATCACTAAATAAAATAATATTATTAAGTATTAATATATATATTACTTGTATATATTATATAAATAATATGATAATAACAGCAACATATAGATAATTATCCTAAGAATTTTAAATATAATATAATATATATAATATTAATATATAATATTATATTTATAATATATTTTATATTTATATATATATGGATCTGCATAAATATATTCAGTATCTATAAGGTATTATTTTGATCTAATAAACAGGGCTTAGTATATAGTTTGTAATATTATAAAGTCCTTTAATAATATATTATATATGATTTAATATTTATATTAATATATATATATATTTTATATATATATATTATATTAATATAAACTTAAGATAATAATATATTATATAAGTAATATATAATAACTTTTTATTTAAAACTATATATTATGTATATATATCATATATATACACTATATATATATATATATATATTTAATATATGTATATATATAGATGCATATATATATTAATATAATATATATAGTAATAGACTACAATTTATATATATATAATATAATTATTTAATAATTGGAAATATTTTATTATAGCTAGTTGATATTTCATATATATATATTATGTATATAGAAAATATAAAGACACATAAGAAATAAAAGTTTATTTTAAATGAAGTTGTATTGTATTATAATTTATGGCTATGGTTATATATATATTAAAAAATATTATTTTATTATTAACTAATAATTTATAATAAAGTCCTCGAAACAGTATTATAATATTATATTATA
>JABUQX010084713.1:10000-24662 GCA_015478945.1 Trachelipus rathkii | reverse complement strand
AATAAACATGGTACATAAATGTAAATCCTTTAGACTCTACCATTGTACATTTAATAAGTGAATAAAAAATAAAATAATTTCTTGAGTTTCATTCGCCTGGTGTTACAACGTAATTGGCT
The DNA here is from genome assembly GCA_015478945.1 of Trachelipus rathkii. Classification (NCBI taxonomy): domain Eukaryota; kingdom Metazoa; phylum Arthropoda; class Malacostraca; order Isopoda; family Trachelipodidae; genus Trachelipus; species Trachelipus rathkii. The sequence goes on along the minus strand of JABUQX010084713.1, from coordinate 24,543 downwards.
ATTTTTTCCCTCTATTATTCAACCACTCTTATAAATCTGGCTGTCTTGGTTTTTACTACATTACTTACGTTCCCCACATCTTTTGAAGCGCGACCTACAAAGAAAAGTCCAGAGACTTTGTAACTCGGGCCGAATGGATATCAAAAACTATATTTCAGACAAGATTATCGACCACCCTCCCCGAAACTCCTGTACCTGATTCCTTTATAAATCTTTAAGGTACAATATTTTGTCTTGTTTTATTTTGGTTATTCTATAAGCAACTAAGTATAACAGTGGGTGTTCGGTATTTAATAATTATTAACGAACTTCAGAAACCGCAATTTCAATCGGTGGAGTGACCCTTTGTTGGTCACTCACCGTAAACATACTTAAAAATTGAATTGGCGCGCGAACAGGACCTTTTTTCTTGTGTCGGGTTTGCGTTAAATTTCATTAAAACCTTGTGACTCTCTTCACAAACTTAATTCATCTCGGTTTTGTTTCTTTGTCTTTCATTATGTCGAAAGACCACATAAATAATTCTTATACTTACGGTTCCGTTCCTCCTGGTTTTGCTCCATTACCTTCTCAATCTATTCGCAATACGAACATGTATTCGAATAATTATACGTCAGATAGGTTCGATCAAGATTATTATCAAGATAATCTCTTAAAAGAATTCCCATTGCGTAACTCTCAAACTTTTTATTCTAAAAGTTATGGATCACGTGGTAATAAATACCCAAATGAAAATGCATATTCGTATTCGCCTATCTCTAATCAAGCTTACGGTTATTCTGACTATCCTCGTCACTATTCCCCTAATTATCCTCGTGAGTATTCCCATAATCATCTTCATAACGATTCTCATACTTACCCTCGTGAGTATTCCCCTAATTGGTCTCAACATAGACCATCACCTTATTTTCGACCTCAGACACAGAGACAGTTTGATAGACCTGACTCCTCGGATGAATACAGTAACATTTAGAGAAAAACAACTCTCTTAACCAAAACTGTACAGAACACCCAAATCATGTTATACAGATCTTCAACAAAAAGAAATTCCCCGTAACATATATTTAAAATCTTCGGAGTTGGTCCATCCTTCCCAATCGTAATGATACACCTATAGTCCAACACACCGCTGTTTCGTTATTATCGAGACAGCCATTTTAGCCCTTCGTCCTCTGTAAATTCAAGGACCTCTTCGCGTAACATAGACCCTTATAAAAATATTTCTCATACACCCATAAATCTTGTGTGTGATTACTGCGGTATTCAAGGCCACTTAATACAAGATTGTTTATAAGTACCTCGGTATTTGCAGTTACTGCAAAAAGGAAGGGCATGTGAAGGCCAACGTGTCAAGTCCGTAGGACTCCTCTTTCTTCACCCTTCCACTCCTAAAAATAAACATTGTCCCTTTTGGTAAAGGGCCTCATCGGGGTATTAAATGTCCCCAACGAACGCCTCCCAGACAAAAGACACCACAAAATAGATCTCCGGTAAAGGAAAGTTTCCCTTCGTGATTCCTTTACACGGATTCTGGGGTAAAGTCTTAGAGTTCTGCAAAGGTAAACACTCAATCAGTTACCCTTACTAAACTAAATCCACGAAACTCCCAGACTTCAAGACATTCACAACTATGATGAACACACTTGCACTCAACGTAATGAAGATTCTTTGACTCTTGTGCGGAAACCACACGAAAGGACAATGTCCAAGGACTGACAAAAAGGTCGAGCAACCCGCTAAATCCTTAAGGAAACAACAAATTCGGAAGGAAAAATTACCGTGATAAATTCAAAAATCACTAGAAAAGCCTGCCTTAAAGATAACAAATCACTGACATTGCTACTGACACTGACATGGACAATACTAAAACCACTGACGTTACCTTAGATACTGTTCCTACTGTGACACAGCCTCATGTTTCCTCTAGTCAAAACTTTAGTCAAAATATTGATGCCAAGGTTTTGCACTATAACATCGAGATTCGACATATCTCTGGTACAAAGAATGTCATTGCTGACGCCCTTTCTCGTTTCCCTGTAAATGAAAATTTAGATCCTATGCCAGATAATTCATCCATCAAATTTATCCCTGATGGTTGTTTTCCAATCGAATTACCAAAGGGAGGTGACTCATTGTACCAGTGTTTTTCGATATTTCTATACAACACTCAAAATCGACATTTTGAACTTCGTGACATTTTGGCTCTTGAACTGGAAAAACATCCTAAGAAATATAAAATACAAAGGATGCAGTTACGAGAGGGGCTTAGCATATTGAGGTGTTCCGGTCAAATGCCAATTCCGGAAGTAATAACCGCGTTCATGATGTTATACAAAACTCCCGTATACATTTACATGTATCATGTTAATTCAAGCCCCATTATTCATGGTTCTGAACTTAAAAATAAACCCTGTCACTTATTATGTGTAGGCGCGGGAATTATGAATTAACCTATGCCTAGCCGCAGAATTTGAAATAGTTTGTCACTGAATTGGTGTGAACCTTTAATTGTGTGATCTTCATTATATAAATTTTCGAAAATGTTATAAACTACATCATGTGAAAAGGTTTATCATTTGTAATAAAATTCTCCTAATCTCTTAATCTAAATTTTGATAAATCTTACCATAAAATTCTACCATCCCAGCCTTATTTTAATTTAATGTTTAATCTTAAAATAACTTTCCACCCTCATTATACAAATTATTATATGTATCAGGAAAATTGCTTCTAATAAGATTAGATATAATTTATTAAAAACAATCTCAGTAATGGAAACAAATGTATAAAAATTTATACTATTTGAAAAAAAATAGCCCCCATAACGTCATTTCTTGTGTTTTTAAATGAAAAATACATAAATGAATTAATTCCCTAGTATTTAGTTTATAATGTAGGCTACTAATAAGAACTGTAAGGGTCTTATCATTACTTTATCTTTTCAATCTTATTCGCATTTTTATTTATTAATTTTATAGACGTGTTCATGTTATCGTTATTCTTTATTTTAATAACTTAACCTCATATTCCGTGTATAATCTCCGTATTGATTTTCAAGCCCGAAACCCTCGCGCTTTCCTGCCAATGCGCTATATCCTCTCTTTGTTGTATTTTTTTTGCAGTTAGCAAATGACTTCATTGCTGTGTCGCTGTACGTGCATGAAATGCCCAGATTTTTTTTTTATGGGGGGGAAGTCTGTTCTTAATGAACGAACTCAACAGGTTAAGTTGTCTCACCTGTTCGTGTTCTGATTCATAATCAAGCTATTTATAAATTATTCCATTTATTCTATTTCCTCACTCTCCGCGTTTTGAATTCGTTTTTACCTTAAACGTTCAAAATGGGGGGAGCTTAATCTTAGCGGGGAGGAATGTAGAGGTGTCTACATTTGCTCCTGTTACACAGTAACAAATTAACTCTTTTCTTTAAAACGAATTCCAACTTCTGACTTAATTTTGCAAATTCCACTTCTGACTCGTTAAATTTAAGAACAATTATTAAATAACTTCCACCCTCATTATACAAATTATTATATGACCTTGATGTTTTTCAGTTATATCATGAGACAAGTTCTCTTTAAAACAATCTTAGTTAATCTTAAGCTTAAGTAAACTTATAATTATAATCTTCGGATTCATAAGGTCAGTTCTAACTATTTTTTAGTCATAAGTGCTTTTCGCTTTTTGCTTCTTACTTAATTACATGAGCATATGAAATAAGGCATGCTTAATTCATAAATCCAATCCCCTAAATATTCATATAATTCTTTCATTTTAAAAGTTTACCGAGATCCTGGCTGAAAACAACTTCATTAAACATCATAATCCCACTAGGAGGTAAAGTAAAATTCTAATGTAGGAGAATGGATAATTAATAAAAATTGCTAGTCACAAATCACTTATCAGTTTAATTACCCATTTTTAGTTCCATAATCACTACAGTTTAATTTCCATTTTTAGGTTCCATCCTGGGGCACATTTTATCCTTGGTTTGATTTGAATTGAAGTTCAACCCGTTCCATCCTTGGGCACATTCCATCCTTGGGCATATTCCATCCTTGGGCACATTTCATCTTTGGGTTCAGTAGAACTCATTTCATATCCTTGTTGGGATCATTCATATACGGTCACATGCTGGACACAGCACAACGTGAAGATATGTAATACTGACAGGCCCTTTTCCCAATATATTTTGAAACATTTTTTTTTTTGTTTGTGAATTCCCCAAACTATCTCTGTCCCCTTATTTATAGTGAGTGAGAGTTGGGTAGATCAGGGTTTGGGATGAATTGTATTATTGTGTTTTATTATATTGTACTATATTGTATTGCATTATATATCATCATCACTTCATGAACGCCTGTATCATCTTTTAAATTTGGACCATCTTAAACCTTGTTCTGTTGGTGTTGTTGTTCTTTCTTCTTCAATAAGTATTCTACTTATTGTAACGCAAAAGTACATACTCCTTTTGTATTTTCATATATTATTCCTTGGTATGATAATATATGTTCAACTTTCTAGGCATTCTTCTTATTTTAAGTTTACCACTGGAATATGAGTCTTTATTAGTATTCCTTTGTGTACCTTATATCATCATATTTATTACGAATTATTCCCCTTTATAATATCGTCTTGTCAAGTTTATGACGATTTCTGTTATGGATATTTACCTCTTCCTTCTATGCCGTTTTTGATATAACGTTACACTGCTAACATAAAATAGTTAAATTCTGTTAGCACTTACATTGTACATAATAAGTGAATAAAACAATAATTCTTTTTCTTGAGTTTCATTCGCCTCGGTGTTACAACGTTAATTGTCTGAGTCTATTTTTCCCTCTATTACTTCCAATATCCACTTCACTACTTAAACTTTGCTGTCTTGGGTGTTACTACATCTTACTTCCCCACATTCTTGAAAGCCGACCCCTACACAAGAGAGGGAAATCCAGAGCACTTGTTAACTTCGGGCCGATGTATCAACAACTTATATTTCAGGACGAAGATATCCGGCCACCTCCTGAAAACTTCCTGTACCTGGATCTTCCTTTAGAATCTTTAAGGTACAAATATTTGTTTGGTTTAGTTAATTTATGTTATCCTATTAGCAACCTAATATACATTGTTGGTTCGTATTTTAATAATTATAACCAACTCACGTAAACCAAAATTTCAAGTCGCCGTGAGTGACCCCTTTGTGTCATCTCACCGTAAACCATATATATATATATATATATATAAATCCTGGTCTCTTAACTATATTCCTCTACACTGGAATAAATCTTTTATCATACCCAAATTAAAACCAAGAAAAGATTCAAAACTCTCTTCTTCATACCAACCCATATTCCTCCTCTCCTCTTTATGCAATCTAATGGAAAAGATTATACTCACCAAAATCCAAACTATCTTCCACTCCCATAATCATTAGCAAGGTTTTAAAAATCTCCCTCCACCTCAACACCCCTAACTAATATCACAGAAAACATCGTAAGCGGTTTAAGTAAAACACCCTCAAACAGAACAATAATCCTGGCTATAGACATTTGTAAAGCCTTTGATAAAATACCTAGACACATTCTCATCCCCAAAATTTTAAATTCTATCTAAACTCCTATTCAATCTCTTCACAGCAGTTATCCCTACCCCAAACTCCCAATTCAAAAATAATACCTATGATAGATTATATATATTTCTATAACCATATCAGAACCCTTCAGTACCCACGGCCATAAATCTCGCACAGACTTACCTAAATCTCCTAGAAATTTGGCTATCATCCAACAGAATGTCTGGTCCTGACGCGAAATCATCTATCACCTTGATCACCATACGCAGACACCAATCATACCTCCATTCACAAGTAAAGTTAAATAACTCTATCATTCCCCTAAACAAAACACCTAAAATACTCGGAATAATTCTCGACACCCACTTCACCTTTACACCACATATCCAAAACATCATTTTAGCGGCAAGTAAAAAACTGAATGTCCTCCGAACTTTATCAAAACAGAGCTTCAGCAATGTAACAATATTACATAACAATTACATGTTAAAATTAATAATGTATGTTATTCAATTACTGAATAAATTCTTCTTCTTCTTCTTCTTCTTCTTCTTCTTCTTCTTCTTCTTCTTCTTCTTCTTCTTCTTCTTCTTCTTCTTCTTCTTCTTTCTTCTTCTTCCTTCTTCTTCTTCTTCTTCTTCTTCTTCTTCTGTTCTTCTTCTTCTTTTACTGAATAACTTCTTCTTCTTCTTCTTCTTCTTCTTCTTCTTCTTCTTCTTCTTCTTCTTCTTCTTCTTCTTCTTCTTCTTCTTCTTCTTCTTCTTCTTCTCTTTCTTCTCTTCTTCTTCTTCTTCTTCTCTTCTCTTCTTCTTCTTCTTGCTTCTTCTTTCTTCTTCTTACTTCTTCTTCTTCTTCTTCTCTCTTCTTCTTCTTCTTCTTCTTCTTTCTTCTTTTCTTCGTCCTTCTTCTTCTTCTTCTCTTCATATTTATTATTATTATTATTATTATTATTCATTATATTATTATTATTATTATTATTATTATTATTATAGTATTATTATATTAATTATTATTATTATATATTATTATTATTATTATTATTTTTATGATTGAGGGAAGTGTTTGTGAAGCGGATTGTAAAGGATAAATTTTTTTTGTGTTGGTGCCGTAGCTGTCTCGTGCGGCTGCTTATGTTACATTTGCTAATTGATTTGGCAAATATTTGCTTTTCTCTTCTTATTTCAATATTATTATTATTATTTTATATATTATTATTTGATGTTATTATTATTATATTACTTATTATTATTATAATTATTATTTATTTATTATTATTATTATTGTTATATTAATATATTATTATTTTATTATTATTATTATTATTATTAATTATTATTATTATTATTATTTATTATTATTATTAATTATTCACTGATTATTATATATTATTATTATATTATTATATTATTCTTATTCTTATTCTTATTACTATTATTATTATTATTATTATTATTTTAGAAATAAATTTCGAAACTTAATGGGCATATTTATATGCTTGCGTTTCTGCATTGACAATCGAACATTGAATAGGCAACTACATTAACAAGGTATTTCTTTCACTTATTTCCATTTTCTTTACTTTACATTCAGAAAATGTTTTCAGAGAAAATATTTCAGAGTCTTGTTTACTCAGAATTTATTTTCGTAATTATGCTTATTCAGAACTTGCACTGCCTCAATCTCGGCTTTTGTGATAATGTATCGAGTCATAAATATGAAAAGAAATGAGTTTACAAATGTGTATTATATGCTGCAAAGAGCAGAAGTTTGAAACCAAATTAAAAATAAACATGAATATAAATTGGAGAGTTTATATATTTTATGCATAGTGAATGTAGTAGCGAATCGGATTCATGTTTCGAGGGTCGTTGGAACGATTCAAATGTGCAGAAGCTATCCATGAAAACTCCTTTCAATAATAATAATAATTAATAAATATAAATAATAATAAAATATCTAATAATAATAATATAATAATAAATAATGAATAATAATTTAATAATAAATAATAATAAATAATAATAATCAATAATAATTATAATATTAATAAATAATTATAATATAAATTATAATTATAATTAATAATGATAATAAGTACAAAATAAGTACAAATAATACAATCAACAAATAACAACAAATAACACACAAAACAAATCACAATTAACACAATCTAACACACAATTGAACACAGAACAACACACACTTCTACTAGACACACACAGATTTAAAAACATTACTTCCAACCAATAAACAACCTAAGTACTACAAACTAACTTACATTTAATACTTGCAAAATAATTAGACTAATAACAATAAATCATCTATATTATTTAAATGATGAATGTGTGCCATTAATTATTATTAAATAATGTATTAATTATTATCCTTATTATTTTATTATTAAAATCTCGTTATATTCATTCATACACCAGTTATCATTATTCTTTATCCAAGAATATCATTATCCTTATCATTATTATTATCATATTAGTTGTAAATATTAATATTAGATTTGTGTGATTAGTACATTATTTGCATTTATTAAATAAATCTAATTATAATTATTATTATTAATATCTCTATCTTCTTGTACCGTAATTAAACTATAAATATAATTATAACATATATTGTTAATGTAATTATAATCTCATTTTTTTAATATTATAATAAATCCATTCAAAAATTAATAATATAATTATAACCATAATTAACACACTAAATATCTGACAGTTTATATATAACATAATTATATACAGATTTCTGACTGAACATGTTCAGAAATAATTTTAGGACTGCCTGACTAAAGCTGTGGTTTAAATTTATTAAATAGTAAATACTAATCTTGTTTATTACAGAAAACAGGACATAGTAAATTGCAATTTATTTTAGAATTAATTTTTTACCCTACTGGATGAGTTGATTAGTGAATATTCCTGGAAGAAAATAAACCCCAGTTCATTCGTTGTTTAAAGTTATAAATTGCCTTTCCGAGAGCCGAGCGATGACTGATTGCACACATGGCTCACTTTATTATTATTATTGTTAATATTACGGATAACCGAGTAATACTACTCACCGAAGTAGAAAGTCGATTAGGATGGGGTTTAGGGTATCTAATTATTACTTTGCGTTAAATAGTTAGTTAGATGTATATTTAATGATTAAGTTTATGGAAGAGGCTACACATGAAACAATAAAGTATTGTTGAAAGATGAAAAAATAGCCTATAATGTCTATATAAGACAAGTTATGCAATCATTTTCTAGGTTTATATTCAAAATGACAAAAAAATATCAACATGCAAAACGAAGATGATATGGTCATTAATTGAAAAAAACTAGTATACTTAACCATACCACAGCCTTATAGTTTTCTTTAGAAATCAAGTTTTTCTTTAATATTGTACGACAGTCAAATAAAATTGAAATGCTTATTATATTATTTATCATTGACAATAAAAGGAATTTAAAGTAAAACCTGGTACGATTAGTCTATATTCAGAAATATATATTCAGATAGATATATTCAGCTTATATTCAGGGGTCAATTGTCTGAAAAACTAATCCTTAGTCCAACTTCAGGTTTAATTATATTATTCTTCATTATTTTTCATGCTCGATTAACGTGATTTCGATTGCCGCGAACCTTTTACGAAACACACTAACAACATTAATCGGGGTATCATATAAATATAAATATATCATCATCATCATTAATAGCCCCTATCTGTCCACTGCAGGACATAATCCTCCTTCATTAGTTTCTACAATTCTCTATCTTCTGCCATGGTTTACCAGGTGATTCCCATCAATTGCCTAATCTTATCTGCCCAGTTCAAGTTAGGTTTTTGTCTTGGTCGTTTGGCGTATATTGGGTACCAAGTCATTATTTCCTTACTCCATCTGTTGTCATGTGGTCTAGCTACGTGACCCACCCATTTCCATTTTATTTCTTTAACTGCTGTTATGATTTCTTTGATCTTTATTATTTCTTTAATCTAAGTGTTCTATATTCTATCCCTGAGTGATATTCCCAGTATGTATTCCTTCATATTTCTCTGGGTACACCTTAATATATATATATATATATATATATATATATATATATATATATATATAAATATATATATAATATATATATATATAAATATATATATAATATATAATATATATATACTATATTATACTATATATATAATATCATAATATATATATATATATATATTATAGATATATATATATATTACACATATATCTTTATATATATATATAAAACAATATATATATAGTATATATATTATATATATATATATATAATCTATATATATCATCAGTCGCAAATTACGAATATATATATATATAGATTACACAAGAAGGGGTCGACAAATACTTTTTTTTCTTCATTCAAAGTATAATTAACTCTTAATTAATTAAAAAAAATAGAAGAAACTTTTGAGGATTTTTTTCTTTCATCGTTTTTTGGAGTCGTGAAAGGAAAGACCAAACTTCCTTTTAGTGAATTTTGCAGCTATTTTTATAGTAAAAAAGTATATAATAAATATATATATATATATATATATATATAATATAATAATATGTTTATAAATGTATATCATAGATTTTTATACTACTATATAAATCCATTTTATAATCAAATAGTACATGTGTTGTGGTGTGTGTGTGTGTCAGATATTCATTGCCTTCAAACCTCTCATACTTGTTAAAGGTATCCACACTCCTCTCTCTCTCTCTCTCTCTCTCTCTCTCTCTCTCTCTCTCTCTCTCTCTCTCTCTCTCTCTCTCTCTCTCTCTCTCTCTCTCTCTCTCTCTCTCTCTCTCTCTCTCTCTCTCTCTCTGCTATAACTTTGCAAAGCAAATCATTCCTCCTACTAGGTGTTAAACAATTCTTCAAACTTTTATTTCTTCTTTTCTTTCCTTGCTCCACATCTGTTTTTTTTATCTTTCCTTCTGAATTTATGTGACCAAACTTTACCCAACATAGACAATGTTTTTAAACACCACTATACTCTAATCCTCTCTTTTCTTTCTATTTACGTTTCCCAAACTTAATAAATTTTCCTTGTATCAGCAAAAAATGGTTTATTGAATCGTTAAAACCAGGAAAAACACATTTTTTATCGTTAATTTTCTATAGTAATCTTATAGCTGGCAATTCGAAGCATATGCCATTAAAATTAAAAGAATCAATCTGAACCAAATAAAAGATTAGAATATTTTGCAGTTGTAATTACTGCAAAACTAACCATCATGATTCACAAATTGGTTCAATTTATATAGAATATTAATATTTCTTTTATATTCATTAATATCATCAACCGATAATTTATTTCAATAAACAGATTATACATTTTTTAATTTCATATTTTTGGTAACCGTTTTTAAATGCAAGTTATTAATACACAATTAGTTGGAAAATGCTTCAACATAAAATAGAAACTTTTGAAATATAAACCCCAAAAACCCCAAAAAAAACCAAAAACAAGTTATTAGAAAATGCTTCACATAAAATAGAAACTTTTGAAATATAAACCCCAAAAAACCCAAAAACAAGTTATTGGAAAATGCTTCACATAAAATAGAAACTTTTGAAATATAAACCCCAAAAAACCCAAAAAAAAGTTATTGGAAACGCTTCACATAAAATCAGAAAACTTTTGAAAGATAAAAATTAAAAAACCCCAAAAAACAAGTTATTGGAAAAACGCTTCACATAAATTAGAAACTTTGAAAACACTACAAAAACCCATAACAAATAAATTAAGATAATATATGGGGATAAATTCTTCGATGAACATGGATGAAGAAGAAAAGGTTTCTCAGAAGAATAATAAAAGGAATCAAAGATTAATGAAAGAGATGAAATATTTTAGTTGCTTTTATTATTTTTATTATTATTTTTTGCATCCTTCTTAAATAGGGCTCTGCCAGTGAATAGTGACAATATATATATATATATATATTATATATATAATATATTAGTTTATATATATTATATATATATATATTATATATATATATATATATATATATATATAATGTAGCGCTGAGATGATGAGATCTTTAATTAATAAACATAGATTAAATCACTTCACACCTCCGGGTACAACAAATTAATAAGAATGGAAGGGTATTAAATAATTTTGAATGTTATTCTTTTTAATTAAACATTTTTCTTTTTTTTAGTATTGTTTGATCGCAGATCATAATAGATAATTTTTGTATAATAAATAAGGATTGGATCATTGATCGTTTCGACCACATTTTCATGAGTAATCAAATCCGAAATATTATATTTATCTAGAATGACTTGCACAGGGGCGAAAGCTATACGTTTCGATGTACTGGGCTAGATTTTGATCGCCATCTCTCTCTATTTTTATATCTTATTATTTCACTTGTGATCCAATTTTTCGTATTAAATTAACTTTATTAAAGATCTTATATAAGAACATTAATTTAGTATAACACCTTTTAAATTTTATTCAAAAAATAATATATTTGTGTGCCGGGCGATGCCCGGGACACATCTTATGGCATTGATCTCGGCTGCCTAAACTAAGCGTCTTCCTCTGCCGTCTTCCCTCGTTTTGGCGTCAGATATCGCCGGTCAGGGAAAAGACTCTTATTGGTTGACTTAAGATTTTAAATAATATTAACAAAAAGAATAAAAACAGTTATGTGTGATGTTATAAGATGTAAGTAAATTTTACCGTACATAATAATAGCTTTACAATTACAATACAGATTATAATAGCATTGTTTTATCTCGTACTAGGCTACTAGCCTTAGTACATATGGTGCATCCCAGGTTAGTCACGAATACCCAGCCTTAAATTCTAAAAAGAATACATTTTTTTTTTTAAATTTTAAAGTCGGCAGAAACATTCCGTAGACTTTATTTCATTTTTATATACACTCCAATTTTTTTGGGTACTCAACAGCCTGTACCTTATGCCCACCCACTCGCGATGACGTCAACGTTCTATAGGAGTTCATAGCTCCTCCCCCTTATGGTATGCCTCACGAAAGTTATCTTTCTCTCGTTATTTCAGATAAATTTTAAATATGATTTCATATTAATTTGAAAAATATATTAATTAGACGGCAACATAAAACATTATAAAAATAATTTTAATCAGACAGATTTTACTATTGACACATAAAATAAACTCGTATATAACTAATTATAATAATTTCATTAATTTAATCAGAGGAACCGAAACCATCCTAATCTAATTATAAAATCAATCAATGAAAATACAATAATTTTAAAAATATTCATAGTATTAATAATTCTACTCACACTTATTTTAAGACCTCACAAAAATGGTGTAGGCTATCGCGTTTTTCTTATTTCTTTAAAAGCAATTGGTTTAATACTTATTTAATAAATATTTCTTATATCATATAACGGTCACTTTTACAAGGCCGCTTCACACGAAATTTTAAAATATAAATTTTACTATTCCTAAAAATACCCAGTTACAAATTTCCTTTCTTAAAAAGGACTATTTCTTATATCGTATAACGTCACATGGTAACATGCCCGTTTTACACGCATTTCTTTAAGTTCTACATTTACAAGTTCCACCTTCTTTCCCTACCCGATTTTTGGGGGGGATAAGAGTAAGAACAATGGGGGACACCCACATCCTTATTTAAATATACACAAGATTCTTATAATTATGATATGACAAAAAGAAATCTATCTGATTTTCCATTATTCTATAACATCATTCTGCCGACGAGTTATAATATATTTTAATTACTTTTTTATAAAACCAAATAATTATAAGTAAATTTGCACTTTTACAAAACTACTTTCGTTAAAAAAAACACAAACCATATGGGAGCATTTAGAGACTTCTCCGATCGTCCTCATGAGCAGTGGCGGTCTTTAGCAGCCATTCAATTTTTCTTTTGGGGTATTTTGTACTTCTTCCCAATTTTATTTAGCCCTCGAATTCATCGTAGAGGCTTTATTTTTCTTTTTTTTTTAGACTCGCTTGTTACCATCCAAATTTCAGAGTTTAGCCTACCGCGTCGGGTAACAGGAAAAATCGTTTGGATAGTGAGTCATAAACTTGAGAATTTGACTTTTCTCTTCTTAAGTTTCACATTTTTAGAGAAAGCTTTTGCTTACGTGCTTTTGGAGGGTCTCAATGGTGGGGAGTTTTTCCTCTACCCATCCCCCATATAATAGCAGGTCGAAGCTTTCTGGTATCGGCCTTCGTTGGAAGATCTTTTTTTTTTTTTTAAGGCACGGTGATTTTTATTTCTTTTTTTTTTTTTTTTTTTTTTTTTTTTTTTTTTTTTTTGATGGGTAACGACTTTCTATTTTCGTTTATAAACAGAAAATTTCTTCACGTTACAAGAATAGGCTTTCAGAATTATTAAAAATAACCACAAGAGACTTACTTTCTTTCTTAACACTAGTTAAAAAATATTTTCTTCACTTGGGTTTAGATAATCCTAGCCACTTTCATTAATTATCACGCGTTTTTTATTATTATTATTATTATTATTATTATTATTATTATTATTATTATTATTATTATTATTATTATTATTATTATTATTATTATTATTATTATTATTATTATTATTATTATTTTCCTGGTCTTTTTATCTATCAGGTTCGTATTTCAAGTCACGATCAGGGGCATCCACCACATTGTAGCGCGAGATGATGAGATCTTTAATTAATTAAACATAGAATTAAAGCCCTCACCCCTCGGGTACACTAATTAATAAGATGGAAGGGGTATTAAATAGATTTTTGATGTTATTCTTTTATTAACATTCTTTTATTATAGTTTGATCGCAGATCATAATAGATAATTTTTATTTTGTATAATAAATAAGGATTGGGCCACAGACCCTTCGACCACATTTTCGTGAGTAATCAAATCCGAAATATTATATTTATTAGAATGACTTGCACAGGGGCG
>JABUQX010084713.1:0-5000 GCA_015478945.1 Trachelipus rathkii | reverse complement strand
AAAAACTGTACTCCAATAGCATGACATCCAGATTTTCCACTCGTATACTCAACGTATTTCAGCATCGTCCTTATATATATATATATATATATATATATATATATATATATATATATATATATATATATATAATATATATATATATATATAATATATATATATATATATATATTATATGTATAATATATATATATATATATAATATATATTTATATATATATATATATATATTATCTTTTTATATATATATATATATATATATATATATATATATATATATATAATAATAATAATAATAATAATAATAATTAATAATAATAATAATAATAATAATAATAATAATAATTAATAATAATAATAATAATAAATAATAATAATAATAATAATAATAATAATAATAATAATAATAATAATAATAATAATAATAATAATAATAATAATAATAATAATAATAATAATAATAATAATAAAAATAATTATAACAAAGTTTATGTTAATATTTTAAGCTGAAAAAACATAAGCATGGAGAAAAGATAAAACCCTGCCAAACGTACAAAGTTATCATTCTCGCTTAGTTCATATTGCCAAAGAAAATATATCTTTATTGATTGAGTTATTTGATGAAATAATTGATAATGTAGAGAAATGGGATGGAATAACTATCAATTCAGCAATTGGATTCAAGCACAAATTAGGTGATTTTAAATTTATTTTTCTACTTGAAGCATTTAGTGAAATATTTTCCTTTACTGATGTTTTATTTAATGTCATTCAGTCAAAAAGTTTGGATATTACTTATTGTGCTAATGAAGTTAGGAAAACTACTAAATTGATTGAGGAAAAACAAGATATTTTCTCTAAAATATATGACAATGTTAAAGGAAATTTTCGATCAGAATAACATCATGATTACTATTGAAATCTATATAATAACATCATTCAAACAGTTGTGAATCAACTAAGAGTCAGATTTAAATCTCTGGAAGTTCTTGTTTTTATAGAACTATTAAACAGTCATAATTTTAAACAATACGCAAAAGATTTTAAAAAGAAACCTTTCGAGTCTCTAAGCATAATTTACGAAAGCCATTTTGACAAAATTCGACTGCAGAACAAATTGATAGTTGTGTATTCTTCGAATGATTTTAGAAATAAAAGTATTGTACAACTAATAAAACACTTCCAAGACAATGAACTTTATGAAGTTATGCCTGAATTTTTTAAACTTTGCCAGCTCATTGCTACGATACCATCTATAACAGCAACAGTAGAAAGAAGCTTTTCTGCATTGAAAAGAAATAAAGTATATCAGAGGAATACAACAAGCGAAACTCGATTGTCAAGTATTTCAATGATGTCAATAGAAAGGAACCTTCTCTTGAAGTTAAGAAATTCAGAAGAATTTCCTGAAAGAATTATAAATGAATTCATAAAAAAGGAAAGGAGGATGTAATAATAGTTCAAAATATGGTAAGTAATTAGAAAATATAAGACTATATATATATATATATATATTATATATATATATAGTATATATATATATATATATATATAATTATTATATATATATATTATATATATAATATATATTATATATTAATATTATATATATATATATATATTTTGCATGACCGGCATAATGGGTCACGCACGCCACTGATATATATAATATAATCATATATATATATATATATATATATATATATATATATATATATATATATATATATATATATATATATTATATATATATTCTTCTTTATCTTCCTCATTTCCCTAGATTGGGAGTGAGATGCACAATATCCACAAGAAGCAGAAAGCTAGTAGAAGAGCAAGACGTATGTCGAAAGAAAAGCCCCTCCTTACCATCCCCTCATACACCTTAAGTGATCGTCAGTCGCAGTTCACACAATGCACCTTTATTCACATCATACAACTCCCTAACACGTTCATTCCCCATTTAATTAATTCCTCTCACACCTATACCCTCCTAAGATTCTCCATCTGAACAAATTATACCTTAGATCTATACCTCTTATTCAACACCATAGTTTTACTTACTGTACAATGACACCGGTAACAACATACCCTCATAGTTGATACCTGGTAGTTGATAACCATTGAGTGAGGGTGTGTTTCACTTTGCTTTTCAATTTTACTACTATAATCTGTTTATTTGCAAGTGAATTTAGGTAACAAATTAGTGTTGTGTATCTAATAGTGATACAGCAGATGTCATTTTTTTCGCTTCCGCGGATGCGGATGTTTGAATTTAATATTCGCGGATGCGGATGTCTGATATATATATATATATTATAATATATATATAATATATATATTATATATATAATATATATATATTATTTATATTATGATATAAAATATATAGATATATATATATATATATATATATATATTACAAAATATATATTTTATACAAATTGATAATATATAATAATATATATATATATATATATATATAAATATATATTAAATTATATATATATATATATATATATATATATATATAAATATATATAATATATATATATTATAATATATATATATAATATATATATATAGATATTTATATATATATAATATATATATATATATATATATATATATATATAATATATATATATTTATATATATATATATAGTATATATTATTAATATATATATATAATATATTATATAATATATATATTATATATATATATATTATATATATATATATATATTACATTTATATAATATATTATATATATAAAAATTTATATAAATAATATATATATATATATATATATATATATATATATATATATATATATATATATATATATATATATATATATATATATATATATATATATATATATTTTTTATAGTAAATATATTTTCGATTAGCCACAATCTATTAATATAATTGTGTTACCAGGGTGCGAGACGGGGACCCAACTCAAATGCACCCCACCAACCTCTTTCGCCAACACTCTCCTTAATGAAAGAGATTTTACAATGGATTATATACTTTTTGCACTAGTATTGAAATTCAAATATAGAGAGGTTGTGCTTGAGAAACATCAATTTTTCTGCCTTTTCTGCTGAGAGTCTGTTTCTCTTTTCATCATATATTTGCCCAGCATTGCTAATAATCTTCACTTGGAACACTAGGTTAGAGACAGGCCAAGTACTCTTTCCTTTGCAGTTTACTGCAATCGTGGGTAAACATTTTGCTTAATTTTCCACCAACTGATAGGATCATCATTTGTATCTAGTCGTTTTTCTTGTTGATAGTTTTCAATCATTTGCACTACATCTTTTGGTAATGCGTGTGTTTCTTCATCACTACTGAACTGTAGAAATTCTTCCACTGAATCTGTTATTGATTTACTTGTAGAAGATGTTGATTCTGTAGATTTTTCCTTTTAATGGGTGGCGAATTATTAGACTATTCGGATTGAAGTTTTTCAACTGCAACACAAAGGGACGATTTAACTTGTTCTAATATTGTGTTACAAAAAAACTTGCCTTTATAACGGGGATCTAAGTAAGTTGCAATAGCATGAAGATCATTAATTTCCACAGAACCAAAGCGTTTGTCTAGCTCTAGATCTTTCATTCTTTTTAAACCGTCATCATTTTCATTTTTAGTATAAAATTCTTTATCAAATCTCGACAATAAATATCTTCGCAACATCCGCAGGGCAAAGCGTGGATCCGGATGCGGATGTTACCTTCATCACTAGTATCTAACTGTGGTTTTTAGAAATTTTAATCCATATTTTTGTAATTATTTCTGTTGTTAATTTATTTCTGTTGAGTAATGGACTAGGTCAGTGTTTGATAGCCTAACCTTAGACTAGATTAGTTAAGATATTTATTTTATGCTGTGGGTTTGCAGGTTTATTTGGACTATTAATAGTTTTTCTGTATTTAGCTACAGTCTTTAGCAAATGTTATATTAATTTTGTAATAATTTAAATTGAATTAAGTTTCCCAGAGTCATAGGCTAAAGTTAAGCCTACTTTATAATTTTTATATAGCCTTAGCCTAGGCTAAGCTAGATTCAAGCTTGTTTAAATTTTTTAACTTGTTTTAAGATATTAGTTTATTTCTTTTTAGGCTTTTGTGATATTTAATAAACTGTAGTTGGTAAAATAATAGGGGAAACTTAGAAAAGTTAATAATAAGAGCAAGGAAGTTATATAAGTAAACTGCATAATAGCTATGTTATGCAAGTACTAGAGTATTGTTTACAAATTTGGGCCCCTTATTTAAGGAAAGACTGGGTTGACTGGGACAGTCTCGATGGGCCATGTGGCTCCTTACTGTCTCTATATTTCTACTGTTCTAATAATTTAAAGTATATATGATGTGTGTGTGTGTGTGTGTGTGTGTGTGTGTGTGTGTGTGTTGTGTGTGTGTGTGTGTGTGTGGTGTGTGGTGTGTGTGTGTGTGTGTGTGTGTGTGTGTGTGGCAGTTGTGGGACTGTGAGAGGAGAATATGTGAATAACTGTTCTATTTGTGTTTTGAATGCAGAGAATGTGTTGTTATGGAAGGAGATTGCAAAGCTGAGTGAAATTGGGAATGAATTGAATGATTTGGTATTTGAGTTGAGATAGGAGGGAAGTGTAGGAAAAAAGTTATAGTAGGTTATTCGAGAGCTAGGAGGGAGTTTGATAAAGGGGTAGATATTGACTGTGATTCAAATAGGTAGGAAGATGAGAGGGAGAGGGCTAAAGTAGTAGTTAATAAGTTTGCAGATGAATGGATAATAGATAGAAAATAGAAATAAAAAGATTAGGATCTCGAAAGTCAGTCAGTCGTGGATCTTTTTGCAGATGATAGAGTTCACTTGAATCGTAAAGGTGCTGAGTTTTTTAGTGCCAGTTTGGAGACTTGCCTATCAAGAAACTAGGTAAATTTAAGGGTGATGGGCTAAATCTTGATATGAAAATTATAGCTAATGTAGCGTAATAGTGGTGATCGCTCTC
>JABUQX010084712.1:32500-37738 GCA_015478945.1 Trachelipus rathkii | reverse complement strand
AAAATCGCCTTTCTACAGAAAAACTTTCCTAACTCCTTCAGCCTCTCCTCATAGCTCTTACCCTCAAACCCAGAAATCATCCTTGGTTGCTCTACGTTGCACTCTCTCTAGCATATCTAATTTGTCTTTCTTTAAATAAGGGCCCAAACTTGTGCACAATCTCTATTACTGGCCTAACATAGCTATTATACAGTTTACTTATTACTTCCTTGCTCTTGTAAACAACATTGCGATTTATTATGCCCAGCATCTTATTAGTTTTTATTTCTAGCTTCCAACATTGATTAGCTACTTTCAAAATTTACTGCTTATAATCACCTAAATCTTTTTCTTGGTCACAGACTCAAGCAATCCCCATTCATATCGTATTTTAAAAAGTTTTATGTGTGTAACCTAGGTGAAGAACCTTACACTTTTTTACTATTAAAATTCATTTGCCACTTATCTGCCCACCCAAGAAGTTTATCAAGATCATTTGAATCTTTATGCATCCTTCACTATTCCTAACTGAGGTGGCCACTTTAGTATCATCTGAAAACTTAGAAACCTTGCATTTAAGTCCCTGGTCTAAATCATTTATATATATGAGGAACAATTGTGACCCCAGCACTGAACCCTGTGGGACACCACTCTTCACTATTTCCCATGATGATTTATTGCAATTTAGTTGTACAACACTGTTTTCTTTTTCGCAACCACTCTTTAATCCAACCATGAAACCACTCCACCTTTACCACATTGCAATAACTTTTTCATAAGCCTTATGTGGGGAACCTTATCAAAAGCTTTTCTAAAAAAAAAATAACCCCAAAAAAAAAAAAAAATCAACAGGATCTCCTCTGTCAATGCAGTCAGTAATGTATTCCATAAATTCTAAAAGGTTTGTCTGACATGACCTACCCTTTCTGAAACCGTGCTGGGAGTCATACAATACCTTGTTATCTTATGTATTTGGCTTCTCTTATCAAAAACCACATATAATCACCCATAACCAACCAGAGATGTTAAGCTAACTGGCCTATAATTTCCCAAATCTTCCTTACTACCTTTCCTATAAATAGGCACAACATATGCTGTTTTTTTTCCCCAGTCATCGGTACCTCACCAAATGTTAATAGATCGCTTAAAAAATCAAAACAGTGCCTTTGCAATGCGGTACTACCCCCCTTCAGAATTCTACCATATATCCCATCAGGCCTTGCAGCTTTACCTGGATCAATATGGGTCTAAATAAACGTATTAATATCTTTAGATCAAATTCAAATTCTGTAAGTCTATTTGTTACATGCATACAAAAACTATTAGTTTCCAAACTATTATCTAATCTTTTCTCTGTATAAACCCACTGAAGCAAAATAAGCATTGAAAAATGTTGACCAACTCCTTATCTGGACTCTTAAAATTTTCATCAATTTTAATTGGACCAATTTTCCTATTCTTACTTTTTAAATTTATAAAAGCTAAAAAAAAATTTCAGGTCCTTATTACTATTCATTGGTAAATTAATTTCCTGCCTCTCTCTTTGCCTTCCTTATTGACTGGTTTCATTTCTATTTTTCTATAATTTTCTAAATCATCTTCCTATTTACTACCCTTGAATATTTTAAATACATCTACGTCTTTTCATTAATTTTATCTTCTTTCCTTCTATTCAACCAAACAGTTTTCTTTCGCCACCCAATGGGTTTATCTTTAAAACATTACTGATGCCTGAATTTCATTTAAAATTTGCTTAAATGGATGTTCCCCACATTGATAAAAACAGTTTTGGTCTAAACTCTTTATCCCAGTTAATAGTTATACTAAGCATGTCTCGCAATTTGGTAAAATCACCATTTCGGAAATCTAAGATCCTTTCCTTATTAACTTTGCAATTTGGGCCGAGATATCACATTCATATTAAATCTAATTATATTATGGTCACTAAGTCCTAAATTCTCCTCAACTCTAACCTCACCCACCATTACTTTCATCGTTAGTTAATATTAAGTCTAATAGTGCATCCTGTCTTGTGGGTTCATGGACCATCTGGCTCAAAAAAGTTATCTAGTATACAACAATTTATAAATACTGAACTACTATGGTTCGTATTAGACAAGGAATCCCAATTTATGCCAGGAAATTAAAAACAAACCCAGAATGAAACCTATACCTTTTTCTTTACGTGGGCAATTAGCTGTCTCAATTTCTTTTACAATTTCTGAGTCTAATTCTTGACTCTGGCCAGGAGGTCTATAAAATGCCCCTATTCTATATGATTTATTGAACATAAGGATATCTACCCATACCGATTCAATATCATGGATTAGTTTTAAAGTCAGTCATTAATACAGATTGAATATTGCTTTTAATATAAAGCGCCACACCCCCACCCTTCTTTCCTATATATATATATATATAGCTATAGGTTCTTTTATTAAAGCCCCCACATCGATAATATCGATTATTTCATTAAACTATCGTCCCTATTTATTTAATAAATATAATTTTTTTTATAAAAATGTGAAGTTCATTTTCATTTTTTTTTTTTTTTTTGTCTTTTTTATATTTTAATATTTTAAAAATTCTTTATTTTCAAAACAAATTTAATAAAATGAAATAATAATTTATGCATTCATTCTTTCACTGCTGGGAAGCCTACAAAGACATTTCAAAAATTAAAAACATGGATTGTAAACATTTAAATGTGAATCATGCAGAAAATTTTGTAAATCCCAATAATGGTTTCAGTTATTATTCTTTAATTTTTGTTTTAGGTTAGGTTAACTTACGTAACTAACCTAACCTAACCTTAATTTCAAATGTTGAAATTTAAGAAAAAACGTACTTTTAATAGTCCTAAAATTGTAATATGAAAATTTAAGAAAAAGTGTAATTTTAGTTCAAATTTTTTATTAAAACAGGTTTGTTTTGAAAGAAAATTTTAAAAATATAAAAAGACAAAAAAATTAAATGAAAATGAACACTTTATAAAAAAATTATTACATTTATTAAATAAAACAATAGGGATAGATAGTTTAATAAAATAATTGATATATCAATGTGGGGGGCTTTAATGGAAAAGAACTATATATATATATATATATATATATATATATATATATATATATATATATATATATATATATATATATATATATATATATATATATATATATACTATATATATATATATATATACCGTAAAACGGGGTAATTCGGTCCACGTGGGGCTATTCGGACCACATGGGGCAATTCGGTCCAGTGGCTCAAAATAGCCTATACGATGTAAAATATATCTTTAACGATGTAAAATAATGTATTTTTATGTCTTAGGTATTAATTTTTTATGAAACCTTTAATTTAAGTCCATTAATTTTGATTTTTTTTTTTTTTTTGAGCACAATAAAATCGAGTGCTAAAATTTTAGGCCATATTTGCTTAAAGAATCATTACAGCGTCAAATAATTGTAATCTAACATTATTGGTACAA
This sequence comes from Trachelipus rathkii, assembly GCA_015478945.1. Lineage (NCBI taxonomy): Eukaryota > Metazoa > Arthropoda > Malacostraca > Isopoda > Trachelipodidae > Trachelipus > Trachelipus rathkii. Next base: position 34,266 of record JABUQX010084712.1, on the reverse strand, counting down.
GACTTATGGTTACTTAAAAATATTTCTAAACCTTAATGCAATCGTTGGAGTCATTCGGCAAGAGATAAAATATGTTTTTATTATAAAAATTGTAACATGGGGCAATTCGGTCCAGGTTTAAAAATTTGCGTGGGGCAATTCGGTCCACATTGAAATCTTCATTAAATTAAATTTTTTAATACTCTTTTACAAAAAAGATGTCCGAAATATATAATGTTTAAAATAATTTTTACACTTTTACAGCAAGATAGGTAGGTAAAGTTTTTCAACATAGGCCTAATTAACTTGTACAATTTTTTTCAGCAAGATGGTTCACACTTACGCAAAAGTAACACGGCAGGGATACAAAGGGATACTCTGCTGATGATGTTGCTAGACCCTAAGCATTTTTTCATTCTTTTGCATTGGTTCTTACGAAACGTAATATGCCTAAAACGCTCAAGTTTGCATTCGTTTTATCAGAACAGCGTTGCGTTCGTATATTGTCAAACAGCGCAAAATTCGTAAAAGGAAACCTACTCCAAACGTAAAGAATTTCCAATTCTGTTAAATATAAATAAAAAAAGAATTGCAACCTTACAGAAATTTTTTACATTACAGTTCTTTTTGTCAAAACAGCGCAAAACCTAAAAAAAAAAAACACGTTCACCAAACGTAAAGAATTTCCTTAATTCTGTGTAATATAGAATACAAAGAATTAAGGAAAATCCTTACGTTTTGTGAGGCCATTTTTTTTTTACGATTTGCGTTTGTCAAACGAACACAAACTCAAAATTTTATAGTTTTCAAACCATTTCTTTAAAATAATAGTTGTAATACCATTATGTTTAAAAAAGAGACCCTAAAACGCGTGAGCTTGCGTTCATTTTTGTTAACACTTGAGTTTGCGTTCATTTTGTCAAACAGCGCAAAATCGTAAAAAAACGCTCACCAAACGTAAAGATTTTCCTTAATTCTGATATAATACAGAATAAAAAAGAATAGCAACCTTACAGAATTAAGGAAATTCCTTTACGTTAGGCAAGCTTTTTTTACGTTTTGCCAGGTTTGACAAAAAACGACGCAAACTCGAACATTTTTTTACGTTTTCGAACCCAGTTTCTTAAATAATATTGTAATTACCATTTGTTTAAAAATGAAAAACTGACTTATCATAGTTTATCAAATAAAACATTTTAATGAGGATTCTTAGGGATGGGAAAATTGAGTGGACCGAATTGCCCCGCCCTCCAAAATCGTGGGGCAATTCGGTCCACGTTTACTTATCGCCTTCTAACATTAATCCTATATATATATATAGCTATACCGTATATTTTATTTTCGAAAAAAAAAAAAATAAATAAAAGTCTCCATAAACCTTAGCATTTTGAGTACCCCTGATTTTGGACCGAATTGCCCCGTTTTACGGTATTTAAAATTATATATATATATATATATATATATATATATATATATATATTATTATATATATATATATATATATATATATATATATATATATATATATATATATATAGCAGTTGGAGTTTTATCTACCTGGGGGCAAGAATTAAAACTTGACTGCTAACACGTTGGTGGCGCTGGTTTGGGATAGCCGGCCTTAAAGTTCGAATTTCCTGTGCGTCCCCCCGTGTTACCCCCTGCATAGGGGAACAAACAAACCAAGGGAATAATATACCGTAAAATGGGGCAATTCGGTCCAAAATCCGGGGTACTCAAAATGCTAAGGTTTATGGAGACTTTATTTTTTTTTTTTTTCGAATTTT
>JABUQX010084712.1:20000-27500 GCA_015478945.1 Trachelipus rathkii | reverse complement strand
ATCAAACCTCCGGCTATCGCAAGTCCGCACGTCTCCCGTAATAATTGTGCGACTCACAAAGATTCTTTAATAATAAAGTTTACTAAATTAGTATATAACCTTACAAAATTATTTAAATATTATTATGAAAAAATGAATAAATATTTACAAAATCTCAAGATTTTTCCCACTTCCTCCTCAATGTCGTCTTTCAAAGGACAAGAGATCCATATTACTTTTCAAAAGATTGGGTGCTCAAAATTAAAAGCAGTTAGGCTGACCTCTTTGCCCTTCAAAATATCCCCACCAATACTAATATTCGCTCTACAGCCGGCAGAACTAGGGAGAGGGGTTGTTGTTATTATATTTTTATGAAACAAAGTTAACAAAATTCTGCCTTATGCTGGAAAGGAAAAGATGCCTTGCGTGAGGAGTGCTGGTGTTTTAGTTTCACTTCCAGCAGTCCATTGCTAATTTAAAGGTCCTCACCTGAAATTCATTCTGCCTCCTTCTTTGAAATTTATTGACCACCCTGGTACCACCATAAGAAGGAGCCTCTATTCAGTCCCAAAAGGGACACCACATACTTAGATAGAATCCCAATCGAAAGCCTCGACATCCTGCAGAACTCGATGCTAATGCTACGTCAACATCAGACATCAACCACACACAAGGTAAGCCATACTAACCACCTCACTACACACTACATAATACTACTACCAAGCCAACACCTATACCTACTAAACATAACTATAATACCTACATAAATATATATATATACACTAACTACCTATATATCCATACACCCACACATACATACATACATAAACCTATACATATTATTATTATAATTTTAATTATCCAATATATATATAATATTTATATAATATATATTATATAATATAATATATCTTTAATCAGTTATGGAGTAAACCAATATTATATATATATTAATATTTATATATATATATATATAATATATATTATATATTATTATATATATAATATATATATATATATGATTATATAATATATTATGGGTTTTACACAGAATTTATTTAGATATTGCCTAGTTATTATAGGAAGTTATAAATATAATTAAGTTATAGATGAGGTAATAAGACACATTTCAGCAATATAAAATCAATTTAAATGTATATTTTTTATATATAGTACCTTTAAGGAAGGAGATTGAGATTATTTTTGGAAGTTAAATTATTAAAAAACAATAAGTCTTAGACTATAAAAAGTATAATAGTTATAAACTTAAGATAATTATATTACTTTATTATAACCAATTAAGATATCTTAATAAGAAAAAACATATACTTATCATTTTATTAAAAAAGGTGCAGGAACAAAAGAAGCGGAAACCTTTTTGATCCGCACGTGCAAATCTCCACTAATTTCCTGACGACTCCGCACCTCCACGCTAGTACGCACCTATTCTGGTAGTCCGCTCGGAACGGACTAGCGGACTAAAGAGCGGAAGGCACAACCATACTGATATAATAATAATTTATATATATATATATATATATATATATATTATATATATATATATATATTATATATATATATATATATATATATATATATTATATATCACAGCCTCCGAAAAGCATACATGGATCAATTTTAAAATAAATAATAATAAACTAAATAATAAATAATAATATAGGCCCATTGGAAGTAGGGAGATTGGGAGTTGGGAGATCGAGAGAGTCAGTGTTTTCTAAATCGACTTGAGAAAGACGAGTCGATTGTTATTATAATCGATCTGAGGAAAGTCGAGAGAATCGGAAGTCTAATCTATTTATCATCGACTCCCCATCCCTTGATATAATATATATTATATATATATATATATATATATATATATTAAATTAATTATATAATATAACCGTAAATGAGGGGGAAAGCCGGTCACGGAGGGAAAAACCGGTCAGTTTAATAATTGTATAATATTTATTATTAAATTAAAATTTCATTCATATAGAGGAAGAGTTTATTAAGATAGCATAAGATTAATATTTATAACCATATATAACAAACTTACACGCCCTAAAACATCTACCTCAACCTAAAACTACTAGTAACAACAAAACCACCTTCTAACACCAAAGTTGGAAAAAAAAATTTTTTTTCTTTTTTTTGCCAAAAAAAATTTCTAAGACCTCGTGAATCTAACCGCCTCAGAATATTAAGATATCAGAATTTGAGTTAGATGCCATATGAGGAAGTACTAACATTTTTTAAACAATCTCTTTCACTGTAAAAAAATTTAAAACTATTAGTTATCAGTTTTTAAACGTTATATAAGTTCTTTTCACATTTCGGGGGAAAACCGGACCACTCAAGAGCGTCGGGAAAAAGACCGGTACAGTATCAAACTTACTTTCAACAAAATGTCTATCATTATCACATTACCTTTTAAGTTATTCAATAACATATTTTTGTTTAAATTTTACATTGCATGGTAGACTATAAGACATTTGGTTTTAATGTTTTCTATACATATCTTTTTTCTATCTAGTGTAGGGATAAAAAAAAAAGTTCACGTAAATGTGCGTACATACTCGATATAAAAAAAAAAAAAAAAAAAAAAAAAAGCCTATTTTGTTAAAAAGTGCAATTATTATTAGTTATTACTATTAATAGTAATTAAAATTGATTGTCATAATTTAAATTATAATATTGTGAACAATATTTCGTCAAAAAGTTCACGTGAAATGTGCGTACATAGGCCTACTCGTAATATAAAGTGTCTATTTTGTAAAAAAGTTGAAATATTATTATTATTATTAGAAATTATTAAAAATTATTGTCATAATTCATTTTTTTCAATGCTTATTTAGCATAAAAAAAATGAAAAAAAAATTTCAAAATTTTGTAAAAAATCAACGTTTGCAAAATGTTAATAAAATATAACTTAGACTTGTGTTTTTCAATCCAAATTAATTCTATAATATTATTAGACTCTATTTAACATTTAAATTATAATTATAATTAGTTTGGACAAGCACAAAAGAAATAATATTTAATGACCGGCTTTTCCCGACGCCACTGACCGGTTTTTCCCGAATTCAATTTTTTGAAAATGGAATTTTTCAAAAAATTTTTTAAAAATATTCATTTCGAGATTTTTATTATTTTCATTATTCTAAAACATTAAGGAAACTCTAAATGTGAGAAAAAACTATTAAGTATAGATATAACTTAAAATTTCGATTTTTCATGATTCATTAAAAAAAAAAAACGGCGATTTTTGACCGGTTTTCCCCCATTTTACGGTATATATATATATAATCTAATATTTTATATTTGTGTAAATGTGTGCATAAATTACTTTTATTTTATTTTTTTTTATTTTTCATTTCAATTGCATGCATTCAAACACATTCTGTATAATTCAAACGAAATGCCAACTCTCCTAGAAGGCAATATTATAAAATAGATTATCTTTTCTAAAATATTGATGTTGATACATTAACCTCAAACGGATCATTACCTATCTTTTTCTAGAGTATATATTCTGTGATTTTAAAAAAAAAATTTTTAGAAATTCCTATAAGATTTTTAACTTTGAGAGGCTGTAACTTTTTTTCCTAAAGAGAGCTATGATTTGATGATTTTCGTTTTCACTATTCTTCATTATTATTTTTTTTAGAGTATACCCTGTGATTTTCATAAAAATTAGGGGCGAGACCCCTCTGCAGTACTATTAGTTTTTTTTATTCATTATTATTTTTTAGAGTATATCCTGTGATTTTTATAAAAATTGGGGGTGAAACCCCTCTGACTACTATTACCCCCAAAAAAAAGGAGCAATTTTTTTTTTTTTTTTTTTTTTTGCAGGATTGTGTTGAAAGTCTATCCAAACATTGCTAATAATTTTTAAAAAAAAGGGTAATTGTTACCCAGAGGGTTGTCACCCCCGATTTTTATGAAAATCACAAGACATACTCAAAAAAAATAATAATACAGAATAGTGAAAACGAAAATCGTCGCTCTCCTTAGGAAAAAAAAGTTACAGCCTCTCAAAGTTGTAAAAAAACCCATAGGATGTTATTAAAAAAAAATAAAAATTTTTTTTTTTTGGAAAATCACAGGATATACTCTAAAAAAATAATAATGAATAGTGAAAACGAAAATCGGCAGTCTCTGTAGGAAAAAAAGTTACAGCCTCTGAAAGTTTAAAATTTTCCCATAGACTTTCTTATAATAAAAATTAGTGGGCCTCGTGCTCGTTTTAGGGCCCCCCTAGTTCAGGTTATGATAAGATTTGTTAATTCTACATATATTTTCTCTGTGTATACCTAACAAAACTTTCATAACCTGACTTAGCGCCTGAAAATGAGACCTAACCTGGATCGATCAATATTGAAAAGTCTATGGGATTTTTAACAACTTTGAGAAGCTGTAACTTTTTTTCCTAAAGAAAGCGACAATTTTCGTTTTCACTATTTTATTATTTTTTTAGAGTATATCCTGTGATTTTCATAAAAATCAGGGGGGACAACCCTCTGGGTAACAATTACCAAAAAAAGTTTTATATTACGCTTATCTCCACAAATACCCTCATTATTTTTAAAGGCATTACTCACAAACCCTTATCCACCGAAATACAAAAAAAAAAAAAAAAAAAAATATTAAAAATAATTTCCTGCCTACTCCCTGCCGCCATTTAATCTGGTTGCTAAAATGTACTAAGTACTTTGATATCGATTTATTTTCCGGTATTTTCCTCTTTCTATGAAGCGTAAGCATGGTGTATTACTTTGGCGTAGGCTTAATCAGTGAAGATAGCCTAGCTTCAGCTTGATTATTTTATATTATAAATGTATTTTTAAGTAAATTTACGTTATTTGCTTTTCTTGCACTCTATTTTGTTTTCAACAACAATCTATTTCACATTCATAAAGTGAATAACAGCTAAATGCCTGGTTACCGACCTAAACTTTACAATCACCATAATTTCTAAAGAGGTTCGAATTTCGAAATTTCAATTCGCATTTCTTACTTTATCAATTTCACGACTTATTGTTTGCCATGTTTGGTCTTCAAATTGCAGCCTTCGAATCTTCAACTATAGGCGTTTTCCATTTTGCACTTTTGCTAACGAAATTTAGGAAAATGCTAAAAAGTCGTTCGATTATGTCAATTTTAGCACAAATTTAGTAAAATGCTAACGAAACGTTAGTAATTTCCTAAATTCTGTTAGGTTGCTCTTTCCCGTGCTTACCGAATTTTAGGAAAATGCTAACGAAAAAATGTAAACAAATAAGATTGCGGCGTAGTAGTTCGTTGATTTGATGAATGTTTCATTCATGAAATTAACTTAAAATTTAATTTCTTCCAAATCGATAAACTCCATCACAATAGTTGATCAATTATTTGTGATACATTTGTTATTTTTTTTTTTATTCCAAAACCACGTGCTCCATTAGAACAGCTGATCAAAATTTTTGTAAAAAATCGGTCGATTATGCCCGAAATTCGTGCTAAAACTGGATTAGCATTTCTTATCGAGCGTTAGCACAAATGCAAAATGGAAAACGCCTTATGCTTCGACCATGGAGGCATGGAGTACTGGGTATGGATTAGGGATGGCCAAAAAATATCGATATATCAAGATATCGATATTTTGGGCTCAATATATCGATATTTCTTGGTGATATTTTCTTAGGCGATATATCGTATTTCGATAAAATCCATCTCCCTCTCGACACCCTGAAGTGAAACTCTCTTTCACATGCCACATAGTCAAATAGTCATTAATCTGACTCTGTGACTCTGTCCGGTGTCCGCACTCCGCAGTCCGCAGTCCGCAGTCCGCACTCCGCACTCCGCAGTTGTTCATTTTCATCATTTCAAAATTCAACCATTCTCGCATTCAATGTTTTAATTCATTTCATTGATTTCAGTAATCAGTATTCACTAGTCAGTGATCAGTAGATAGAGGTGTTGTATGTGAAAATATAAGCTGCGTTTCCCAAAGCCCGAGTGCAGCCCGTGTGCAAAATCGACTGGGAAACGCTTCGAATTGAAAAAAATTACATTAACCAATCAAGAAGAACAGGAAATTTGAGTTACCTGGAAACGGCCAGAGCGACCCGTCGGATTCAGCTGACAATTGATAAACAATACTCTATATATATTATCTATTTTATGAAAATAATACGATATATTAGTATCCTTAATATAAAAGTTAACTAAAATATTAAAAAACTTTTGGCAAGCCATTTCCGAAACATGTTTTTGTAAAGAAATTTGTTTGTAAACAAAGTATCCTTCCGCAGCCCGCCCGTTTATTAATTCCCGAATTCGAGGATTTAACAACGGGCGCCTGACTGTGATGTATACATGACGTAGAAGTGCGCAAACGGGCTCGGGAAACGATGCATATGCGCCAGTGTTCCCGCCCTGGGCTGCAGTCGGGCTTCGGGAAACGCAGCTATAGCCGTTTTCGTTTTTGCATTTGTGCTAACGCTGGATAAGAAATGCTAATCCAGTTTTAGCACGAATTTCTGGCATAATCGACCGATTGTTTACAAAAATTTTGATCAGCTGTTTTAATGGAGCACGTGGTTTTGGAATAAACAAAAAATAAAAAAAAATAACAAATGGTTTTTATTACAAATAATTGATCAACTATCGTGATGGAGTTTATCGATTTGGAAGAAATTAGATTTAAAGCTAATTTCATGAATGAAACATTCATCAAATCAACGAACTTCTACGCCGCAATCTTATTTGTTTACATTTTTTCGTAAGCATTTTCCTAAAATTCGGTAAGCACGGGAAAGAGCAACCTAACAGAATTTAGGAAATTACTAACGTTTCGTTAGCATTTTACTAAATTTGTGCTAAAATTGACAAAAACGAACGACTTTTTAGCATTTTACTAAATTTCGTTAGTGCAAAATCGAAAACGCCTTATATAGAATTATGTAAATATCGATATATTGAAAATCGATATTTTCTAGCGATAATATCAAAGGTAATTCGATATTTATTAAAATATCGATATGTCGATATTTTTTAGATATCTACTACATTATTCAAACTTGTCACTTACGAAATAATTAAGAGTTAAGACACTGGAGAAAGAAAAGGGATTCAATAATGGTTCTGTACAAATAAACAGTCTTTTCTGTAGATGATGCAGCTGCGGATATTAAGACATTACTACAGATAAGTGGGGAATGTGGTCTAGAAATAAACAAAGAGAAAAGCAATGTATTGATTTTTAATATGGAACAACCACCAATTGAGATTGAAGGAATCAAAGTGGTGGAAAAAATAAAATACCTAGGCTTATATATAAACAATGAAAAAAATATGTTTAAGGCCCAGAAGCTGCATCTCATAAATAAGGTCCACACCTTGGCTAGCCAAACAGGTTCAGTCATTGAGAAGAGCTGCAACAAACTGCTTATAGGGAAAACATACTGGAAAAATGTGGCACTTCCAACAATTTTATATGGATCCAATATAATGTGCTTCACTAAACAAGAA
>JABUQX010084712.1:12500-15000 GCA_015478945.1 Trachelipus rathkii | reverse complement strand
ATATATATGTATATATATATATATTATATATATATATATAATATATTATATATATAAATATATATAGTACATATATATATATATATATATATATTTATTATTATATATATATATATTATATTGGTTATATAAAGTTATATATATATATTATGTTATTGTTGTTATATATATATATATATACATATATATACTCTTATATTACATTAATAACACTTCACCATTCTTGAAGTGCCCCATGTTTCTTCTCGCATTCACGAGCCGCTACTGACATATTATTGGAGCGCTGGCTGGTTGTTGCTGCAGGCATATATGGCGCTGTTGTTGTTGAAGGTTGCTGTTGTTACAGCAAAGATATATATATGTTATTATGATATACTGGCTATGGCTATATATATATATATAAACATATATGTTTTAAAAGCAGTTATATATACATATATATATATATATATTATTATATATATGTTGGTTACTATGGTATATATGTATATATGGTTATTATTGGCTGGTTATATTATACATATATGTTGGAGCATATATATATATTGTATATATATATATATAAAGATATATTATATATGTATATAGTTATTATACATATACAGATTACATATACATATGCTGGTTATTGGTTATATTATACATATATATTATATAAAATTTGTTATATATATATTATTATTATTGGTTGTTATTACTATATATATTATTATTGTTATAATAGTATATAATGCTAAGGTTGCTCAGAAAAGATGATGTCGTCACCGATATTATTAGTACAAATGATATTGGAAGAGTATACATATTGCTGTTATTAACTGTTGCTATAATTATTACATATTATGCTACATACATATATAGTTATACATATTATATTATATTAATATATATATATATACATATATATATTATTGGTTGGTTGTTAAGGTTGGTTGTTACTATATACATATATATTTATTATTATATATATATACTATGGCTAAGATACATACGCCAACGAACATATATAAGGAAGGTTGCTAGGGCAGCATATATGCTGAGCATATACATATATATATATTGCTGGTATATATATATATGAAAGAGAAGAAGAAAGAAGTATATATAGATATATATATATATATATATATATATATATTATACATATAGATATATATTTTTAAATTTAATTATAAAATATATATATATATATATATATATATAATATAAATAGTTAGTTAAGAAGAAGTTGTTGGTTGCTATATATACATATATGTTGGTATATATATATTATATATATATTATACATATATATATATATATACTCAAATAAAATATTTTCATTCAATCGAAAGTCTTTGAACCATTACTTCTTAAGAACCAAGCTTATTTTTAAACCAAAAAATTTCAAAATTAAAAATAAATATTTCAAAAATGTTTGTAAATTTGTCTACTCAAGAAAACAGTTGATTGGAGATCAGGGTTTCACAATAGAATTTTCCATTGAAGATAGAAAGTTCTATTGTGAAACATATATTCATATAATAAATATCAGACAAGAAATATTTATAACATAAAATAGATTTAACTTTCTTTATATTTAATATTAAGAAAATAAATATTAAATAAATTTGCAATAGAAATACCTTTATTTACAAATGCGTTACCTTGCAACGGGACTGTCTAGACATCTGTGAGTCACAAGTCGTCTGCTGTACAACTATTCCGTACATAAGTACACATGAGAAAATAGCTGCACACAAGATTGCAAAAATAAATTTAACACTTGTTAAATTAATCTAGGCTAGGCATACAGCAATCATAAAATAAATAGAAAGATGAAAAATTGATACACAACACTATAATATAAATTTACGAAGAAATATTTACACAAAACACTTCGTAAATACAAGCTTGCACGAGCAATTTAACATAACTGACACAGCACAGAGTAAAATCGAGTATTACAATTCCAGTATGACCAACATAAATACGCATCTTAAGACCAAGAGCAAATGTGGGAGAAAGAGAACAAATAATGGTCTGCAGGACGTTTTATATGAGGAGTGGTATTCCCGAATACAGTCTTATCCAATAGTAAGATAGTACAAACAGTAAGAAGAAAAATGTATACGAGATTGACCTAAAATTAGAAGAAAGGAAGATAGATATTCACAGTAGAATGGGAGGAGTTTGTCATTCTGAATAAATAGTAAGATTCGCATAAAAAAAAACAAATCTCAACGCAGTCAGAAGGAAAAAGTCAAAAAGTGTTGAGATTTAAAGCTTCCTCACCATACAAATAAATAAAATCGCTTTTGCATTATTTAAAATTAAATATATATATATATATATATATATATATATATATATATATATATATATATATATTCTATGTATAAATACATATATATATTATATATATATATATATATAATATATATATATATATATATATATATATATATATATATATATATATATATATATATATATATATATATATATATAAGAAGAGTTA
>JABUQX010084712.1:5000-7500 GCA_015478945.1 Trachelipus rathkii | reverse complement strand
CCATTCTTCAATTTCTTCGATTACATTATCGCAGTATATCTTCATCCCTTTAAATGCAATTTTCTTATCTTCATCAGCAATCAGGCGCACTTCAGATGCATACTTCTCCATTATTTCACACCGAACGTTTTTTTGTAAGTCACTATTGACGTCCCCACACTGATTTGCAATATTTTGCAGGTGCAATTTTGTTCCAGTAATTAGGGATGATCATTCGCTAATTAAACCTTCTTGCAAAGCATTGCTAAGATAAGAGAGTACACTAAGGAGTTCATTCATTACATAACAGGTGACAAGGAAACTCATTTCTGATTTCCAGCAATATGCCCCTTGCAAGTGATGCAAGGTCTGTCCCTTCTTTGTGGATATGCTCACAAGCCATCAAAATTGACTTTAAGCTCCTGAAGACAGCATTCACTATCTTATAATGAGATAACCATCTCACTTCAATGCATTCTGGAATCTTGAGGAGTGGATCATTGATTAATGATTGAATATCATGCAAAATATTTTCTTTTTTTTTTTGGTGACTTGCTAAACAGTTTGTAAATGTCTTTCAAAATATAAAAAAAACTTTTAACCTTCTGATTTTTATTCCTGCAGGAGGCTGCTGCCAGGGAAAATATATGTGCTCTACAGTGTATATAGAGAACTTCTTTGTTTGCCTTTTCTGAAAGCCTTTTTCTTACACCTCCAACTTTTCCAGCCATATTAGAAGCACCATCAAATCCAAAAGCAATAATGTTGTAAAAATTTAAATCAAGATCAGTCAGCTCCATAGCCTTTGCAATAGTTTCTGCTTTTCCATTGGGTATTTTAACTATTGACAAGAACTTTTCTACGGAATTTTTACCCTCCACTACTCTAACCATTATACTCAGCTCCATTTCATTTCTTAAAGAAGTGCTCTCATCTGCTAAAACGGAGAACTTCTCGTTTTTCAATGTTTTTTTTAACACATCTTTCAAAACTTCGCCCATACATAACAGAAGTTCACCGGCAGTGTCCTTGCTGCTGTAATTCGACCTATCATTCCGATTTTTTCTCCATGTTTTAAAATCATCATTCAATTTGTCCTAAATATTTTCAATCAAACTCTGATATTTAGTAGTGTAAGCTACTTCTTACTTTACCAAAAAATACAACCCTCCCAAAAATATTTTTAAACCTTTCCTATTTAAGTCTCTTTCACTTTCACTCTGTTGAACAATTTGAGTTTGAATTCGTTTCTTCATAGCCTGTCTCCTGAGGTTTTCCATTTCAACACTTATAGTGTGAGCTGAAGTGTGTTCATGCTTCTTTAATTTCCCATTTTTTTCCTAAAGCTTTTATGAAAGTTGTAGATGGAACGGTTATGAATACCCCACTTGTTTTTTGTAGAACATTTTCATCAATTTTCATGAAATTTTGGCACAGTTTACAAAATTCACCTCGTTTTTCTTCACTGCATGCCAGCCAACTATATTTCTGTTCCCATTGTTTATTATAGTAGCGTTGTTTATCAGACGATTTTGCGGAATGTGAGATGGATGATTCTGCACCTTTATTTTCAACATTCTTTAAATCACTAGGTTTAATTTGTGAAAATTGATACGTTTGCGGCGTTTCCTCTCTCGGTTTTTTACTAGGTCCAGCTGCTGGGCTACTGAAATAAGAATCTATTTTTCTCCTCATGATCCCGAAAAGAGAAGAGGTACCTATAAAAAGATAGTGCCTCAGCATATATATATAGACATATATATATATATTATTATTATTATTGGTTATTATTATATATATTATGATATATATATATAGCAACATAAGTTATATATACATATATATGCTGGTTGTTACATATATATATATATATATTATATATATATATATATAGTTATTATTGTTATATATATTATGTTACATATATATATTATTAAGTTGGTGCATATATATATATATAGATAGTTGTTACTATATATATATTATAAATATATATATATATTATATATTATATTATATATTAAGTTATTATTATATATTATATTATATATATACATATTTATTATTATTATAAAGAATATAAAGTTATAAAGATATATATATATATTATATATATATATATATATATATATATATATATACATACATACATATATAAGTTATTATATAGCAGTAGTATATATATATATATATATATATATGTTATATATATATATATATGTATATATATATATATATATATATATATATATATATATATATATATATATATATATATATATATATATTAGTGATGGGGACGATTAATCGCCATCGTCATCGGCAAAAATCGAAATCGGCATATTTTTTATCAATCGTCATCGTCATCGTCAACTTCTCTTTGCCGATTATTTGCCGATTAATTTAACAAATATTAAGAATTTTTAATAATATTAAAATTCAATAATATATATAGCATATATATATATATATATATATATATATATATATATATATATATATATATATATATATATATATG
>JABUQX010084711.1:35000-47972 GCA_015478945.1 Trachelipus rathkii | reverse complement strand
AAGCGTCATATGTAATCTACGAACAAGAAATGCTCAACAAAAAGGAGTTAATTTCCGATAGCAAGAGTCGTAAGAGTATTTAAAAGCATTAGAGCATAAATAAAATATACCTACTCCAGTCGTCTTGTTTCGAAGAAACATATATTGACGGAGATAATCTTCTACACGACGGTTTTCTCGCTCCACAAGCGCCTATTTGCAGGCAGGGATGTCGGAACGAAATAGTGCGGGTTCTTTTATGTTCCACAAGTTTTACAAAGTCTTCATTGAAAGAAGCTGGGGGGAAGTAAATTCACCTGCGTTGTCACACAAAAATTTCTGGAACAGAATGATTTACAATTACTTTATTCAAAAGAGCTTCAGCTACAACCTTGCCATCACGAGTTGACAACACATCAAAAATGAAACAAACTTGTTACGTAACATCTTTAAAAAACTAAAATATACCTTGCACCGGAAATTTTACATTTAGGAAGTGGACCATATAGTGTCCAAATTGAACCCTAGAAAAAGGTAAGAAAGGAAGAGGATAAGAATTTCCTAATGCTTCAGCTCCAAAAAGGACTTCTGAAACCTTTTACTTTCAATACCAAGAAATACACTGTTTACAGAAAAAAAACACCAAAATAAGCTCGAATAAAGCCTAGAGTGAAATTGTATAATCTCTCTGATTCGACGACCGTTCAGTGTCGTTCAGCACCTGGATGAACAGGAAGATCAATATATGATTCAAAAATGATTATAGTATATATTAATGAATCTGGAATTTCTATTCAAATTATTATTTCTTCGTAAGTGAAATAAAGAATACGCATTGATAATGATGATGGGAAGGACAACTATCAGAACGGTGAATTTTCCACTTTCACCATGTACCTCTGATAGGTCTCATTATTCCTCATTTGTTCATGAAAAGAAAAAAAAAAGGGGAAATCAAAAAGAGAAGTATCAGCAAAAGCTAAAGGAATAGGGTTTTACGAAGCAAACCTATACGAGAAGGAGAAGAGGTCTCACGAGAATATTGTAATATTCGAAGGAGAAAGGGGAAAGATTTCCTCTTCTTCACCAGAAGTTAAGGAGATATGAACCAGTATTTGGAAACAGGGTTCTAACTTAAATAATCGTTTGAACGACCATTTAATTTACCTTCGTTAATAAATGATTTTCTGGCTAAAAGAACTCTGAAGTTTTCAAATTCCATTCTTCTAATCTGCCAGACAATTGTTTATGATGAAATAGATGAACTAAGGCCAGCCATGGTCAGATAACAGTTTTTACGAGGATAACCAAAAAATGATAGTTCTGGGAATTTAATAAAGACATTGTACTATAGCTAAGCTTCTTGCTCCGAACACTATAGTTTAACTCTGCCTTATCATCATTTTGATTGAAAAAGCAAATAGGTTTTCTCTACCATTGTCATCTAATTGGGATAGAACAGCACCGACACCGTAGGAAGACGCGTCAGTATTTATTATAAAAAGTTTAGTTAATCTGGAAAGAAAGCGCAGGATCCATACAGTAAACAGTTCCTCAGAAGTGTCATAAGGGTCGGTTTTAAACAAGATTTATATCTGCATTTTTCTTAATAGAGAGTTAGGGCTGTTTTTGTAATTTATTGAACACCTTCGGAATAAATTCGAAGAATAATTATAGAAGCCGCAAAGCCCGTACGTCATAAGGACATTCTGAGGTTATTTTCAAACTTTTGAGAGCTTCAAGTTGAGCTGGAATCGGGGATAAAACCTTTTTCACTATTGGAAGCCCTAAGAAGGTACACTGCTCTTAAAGAACGGAACATTCTCAAGCTATTAACTTAAGGTTGGTTTTTCAAGGCGTTAAAGAACCTTGGAGGAGTTGTGGACTAATGAGTAAGGATATCTATTACTGAAAATTAGTATTGTTCATCTATGAACAAAAAGACCAAACAACAAACACCTAGCAAACCTGACAAAAGTCCTATTTCCATTGTTCTTGAAAGACCAGAGCTCGAAATTGCAGTTCCTGCGCGGATCCCGTAACATACTCGTTAGTGCCCTCTAAGTAGTAGAGAAGGCAGTTAGGGTGTCTAGAATCCTCAGAGACGCTTAAATGTTTGAAACCCACTTAAGGAATGGTCCAAACAACTGAAGAGTGCGCGGCTGCCTATGAGGCGGATAAGCTTTCTGCAGATCTCGGCAGAGGAATCGATCTGGATGCGTGAAAGGGCATCGGCAGTGGTGTTATCTACCCCAGAGATCTCATTTTTCCGCCATAACTTTTTCAGATTCCTAAGATGGGGACTTTCGAGGAGAAACACTGGTAATAGTAATATATCCTTTCTCTAAATGATCTTCAACCCAGTGTCATCAATGTATTTCCATGTATTATGTGCGCGCAATCTATAAGGGCCTGTGTTAGACATATGGTAGCGACTACGCTTCTATAAGCGCCTAATGGAAACATATTATTCATATTCCTACAAAGTCCTCTAAAGTGCATCTCGGCAGTGCGATTCAATTGATCTTTATTCTTCACTAAAAAAGGTCAACATCTCTTCTAATTGAGATGTATTTTGCAAATACATATTCTATTAGGAATCTTTACTAGACTCTGAAAGCAATAAGTTCACGGGTAAACTTCTCTAATCGGAAGAAGTCAGAGAGTTTTAACGTAATAGTACATTTTTGGAAATGGTTTATATGCAGGAGGCTTCGCCTATTTTTTTAAAGTGACGCAGATATCTGTAGTAAGATAGAGTTGATTATCAAGTTAATAGTATCAGCACTTAAATTTACTAATATCCAAATAATATTTTACGTCAGTGCACGTAGACAAACGTATTACCAAGAAGAGTTGTACCTGAATTTGAAGAAATCCATTTTACTTTCTGTTGATAAGAGCTATTTCTCCGGAGGTAGGAAGCCATCGGATTAGTCAGCACTCAACTTTGACTGGAAGAATATATCTAGAGTACGGTAAAATCCCAACAGCTGAAGTAGGAGTACACTTATATGATAAATCAATCATCTCATTCTCAACATTGCGATGACCTGCTGAATAATGTAAATTTGAAGTACAATTTGCAGTCATTCCTTGTACACTAGAAAAGTGTTATAAATCTAGGTTTTGTAATTAATAATATCTAGTCTAAAAAAATAAAAAAAACCTAGATGAATTGTAAAAAGAGATTTTGATCATATCTGACACAATCTTACTTTTTGCCCATTTTGTACTTCAATTATTGGCCTGCTATTCAGTCCTGTAATGATCCTATGGTCGTGGAACGTCCATAAAACGAATCAGGATGATAAAAAGATCGGAGATTAGGAATCCGTACAACTGAAGATTTTCTTTCAGCAATCGGCGTTTATTAGTACCCAGGAAAACTACTGAGGGCATCTGTGAATGTTCCCTAAATTTGGAATCATTTTGGAAAAATTAATGGGCAATAATGTCTATTTCGGACATCTCAAATTATTTAATAAATCCCGGATAATTAAACTCGCTCGATTGTAATCTAGAAGATGCGTACCATTAGACATGTCAAATGTCCATAATTAGAGTTTCCGCGAGGAAATTCAAACTGATCAAAAATCTTCACTTATGACATGTTTAGAAACACGGACTTTCTTCTCTCTATTATTTGGAAGTTGACAGAAGGATATAGTGTTATTAAGAATCGAATCATAATGGATTATTTTCATAATTAACAACTGATCAGAACTCTTACCTTTGGCTATCCTTCTTGTTAAATTGGCCAATATTGCCCTATGGGAACCATTGGAAGGCATTTGGTACTACAGAAGCTTTGGGGACTGAATAAGGAGGAAGAGTCAAATCCTGTAGTAGTCAGTAGTTTAGTTTTCTGAAGCTTATAGCCCCTTTTTATACTGGAGCTGAGTCTTCCAGATGGGCAGCAGTTATAAACCAGAAAAAATTCATCTTTGGTAAAACGCGAATTAGAATCTTGATGAACCCTTATTTCCCCATGAGTGCTATCTGAAATCGTACAACTCAACACTTTCTTTGTTCTAAAATAACTTCTTTTCTGAAGCATTTAAAACCTGCTTTTTTATATGACTGCTATCATAATTCCATCCTTGCATCGGTGATGAGAGGGACCTATTAATAATTGTTCGCGGACAGACTTTGCGTGCGACGCGCCGCCGCTCGAAATTATTTATTCGCTCGCCGGGATAACCGTTTAGTAGACCGAATGAGAGAATTCCGCCTATAATGATCCCTCGGGAGGTCGTGATACTAAGACTGCTCAGGCACCAGACGATCGTTCTCGTAGGAAAGATTCTCATGTACTTTTTAAAATTGCTTAAACCACTGTCTTAGTCTTCGACGTGTATTTTGTAAAGATGCACTAGAAACTTCAGCAGAGGAAGATCTTAGAAAAAAGATCCCCCCTGGGTGTAATATTAGAGCCTCCTCGAAGAGTGGGTACTTCTGAGTTGACTCCAACAGCGTAGAACGCCTTGAAAAGGATCACTTCCCCACACTGTAAGAACAAGTCGAGACAGACCATTAATGAGTCATACGTCGATAGAAAGAACGAGGACAAAACATAGACCAAAACGATATACACATCTTCAATATAAATATGGATATAGATAATTAACCCCATAAACTCGTAAGTATACGAGGGCAAAGATCTATCACTCACGTACGACAACAGACAAACCCTACACCGTAACGATCACCGATCAAATCCACCTCATGCCACTCCAGGCAAGACAGGCTGTATATAAAAGGCACCGGAGAGGGACAGTTCGTTTCTAAAATCGTAGACTCATCGCCCACATATTACTCTTATTAAGAACTAAATTATGACCTTATTCCATTAACAGTCTAAAAACTCATCTCTATTGACTACTGCGAGACAATAACTTCTACACTTAAACAACGTTACTTATTAACCTATAACAGCTGCAAAGCACCACTATATACCAGCACACTCGTGAGAGGACTAACTGACATCCTAACCAATACTGAGAAGAAGAGAGAGACACCCCTATCCAACGTACGCGTACAAACCCCATAGAGAAAGAGAACAAAAAACCAATGTATAACTAGCAGCTAGATATCCGAAGCAAATTTATTGCAGCGCAAATACCAGAGAACATGAATATTACACGCAAACTTATGGACACAACTCCATACTGGAGCAATACATATGTCTGCACTGTCCTTCCAGAATCATTACAAACATGCGCTACCTACTTCATGCTTAGCATTTATAAGAATAGGCAACTGCTTTATATATCACGGTCCCAACATAGATCTATATCTTGAGAAGAATGAGAAGAGTCATCGATAGTATAAAAACATGCAAGGCATAATAAATCCCAATTTAAAATTATGTACAATTTAGTAAGACCATAAACTTTTAAAGATTGGCCTGAAATGGAATTTAATACTAAATCCACAGAGTATAATTTAGGCTGGTCTTTCTTATGAGGAGAAGCCATGCATAGTTTCTTATAAAAAGATTCTTTAAGAATACTCTTACTCGCTCCTAAATCTAGCATCGCTGTAGAAGAGAATTTGTAAGCATTATTAGTAGTTAATTTTATAGGTAAGCTATATACTATCCCCTTCTTCCTAGGGGAAGAAGTGGAGAAAATATTAGAAGAGTTAGGGACAGAAAGATCATCGTCTACCAAAAGAGCAGAGATTTCTGTAGGAAAATAGGTAGTAAGTTAGAAGAGAACTTGAAAGTCGTTTCCTGACCAGACTCCTGAAGCAATTAATAATTTCGTTCAGATGCGGTAGTCGGAGAAATATCCATACTGACGGTAAAAAGGGGGTCCTCAGAAGGAGGACTCCTCATTCTGTTATCATATTGAGGGTAATATGACCGATTATAATCTTCTGAATGGTATATAGGCGAAGGGGAGTGATCATAGTTTTCCGAAGGAATCCTATTTTCATGCATATCACTCATAGCGTTTATATTCTGACGGCTATTATAATTATTATAATTATTATAAGAACTATAATAAGGACGGTTATTAGTAGGAGCGGTCATATTCCTTTGAGGCATGCGTGAGTTATAGTAAGTGGAAGGATAAAAGAAATTTGCATTGAGGGGCATTAGGGAGATCGTTTGAAAAGATTAGAGCGAGCATAAGTAGGAAGTGAAACGTTGGTTATAAGAAGAAGAAGAAGCTTTGAGGAGAAAGCCCGAGAAGCATTATGCACTACTGAGTTGCCTCCCTTTTGCTCCTTTCTCCCTCCATTCCTATTATTATTCCTCCTTCCATTATTCTTACTCTTAACCCTCTCCTGTGACTGCTGTGCCTGATTTCTCTGTTTACCTCCATCGGGAGATAAATTCTTGACTCTTTTTAACGCTCGGGGATTCTGATAATCTCAGGAAGAGCCTCTACACGCGTTTTGCGTCCTTCTAGGATGATACCCTGAGTAAGGCCTATAACGACACTCGTCAGTTTTATGCCCGAAACGTTCGCATCTCCAACACTTAGGTCTGTCCACCGTTCTTCTCACATTGGAACTGGCATCATTAACTTGAGAATTTTCCGTAGGAGATTCTGCCTGAAATGAGCGTACGTTCTGACTATGTCGAGAAGGGTTGGATGATCCTCCTTGAAAAGGTTTGAAATAGCATTGGATGTTTTTGCTATATATCGTTCAATTTGAGAGGTGAAGGACAAATTTGCATCAAAATATTCAATAACTTTCGGCTGGAAGTGTTTAGGAATATTTTTGTACACTTTAGAAAATATTAATGTCCTTTTTAATTTGTCTGAAAGCTTCTCTCTATGTTGGGCATAAAAATGTCTCTCAAACCCTTGTACTGCTTTGGACACTTCAGTGGCATACAAGATGAGAGGACGGCTATGGTTCCAATTTATTTCATCAATGACGTTGCATGTACTAAAAGTTGACTCGGCCGTTGGCGGATCAAGAATTTTTAAAAGGTTTCTTGCGAACTCATTCCATGTTTTTGCGAACCTCAGCTCTTCATGTTCATTCATAAGTTCTCTACATGAACATTTAGCGTCGACAAACCTGGAATAGGAAGCTAACTTTTTCTCATCAGTATCTATTCCATCTGCTTTAAAATAATCCTCCATACATGAAAGCCACCTCCTCACTGTCACCCCTGTAAAAACCCCTTTGGAGTCATACCCTTCAAGCGTCGGAACGGGATACCTCGTATTATAAAACGGTGTATGTTGCCGGGAGTCGGAATCACGTTTTCATAGTGAGGTCCATGAATAGGGTGGTTACTAGGTGCAGTAGGACCGGTTGGGAAGGATGGAAGAGCAGAGGGAAATTGCTGTTGCTGATAATAATGATAAGTGCCAGGCATGCCTAAGTAAGCGTTATAAGAAGGCGTAGGAATAGCATTATAAGTATAAGGATAGGAAAGAGTCCCTATGTTAGCTACTGAAGATGGGGGAGCCCCATGCACATGCTGTTCAGCCATAGTATTAGGGTACATCTGCAAAGAATAAGGATTAGTATGTTGTATGGGACGTCGAGTGCCGCCGGGTAGTTCACTATCTGCGAATGGAAATTACCACCATATGGCACCCCCAGGTGGCAGCTCTGCCAATAGCACCATCTTACGTACCTGAACCTTTCTGGACTGAATCAGTATCCTGGTACCACTCATGCCAGAGTGACGCGCTTTGCGCAGAGCAGTAGTAGTAAGGTAGTGGTCAGTAGTTAGTAGTAGCACTACTTTCAGTAGTCTCTATGGGGTTGGTTCCCATTCTATGTGAAAGATATTTGAAAATATATAATATATTAGTATATATATATAGTGTATATATATTATAACTATATATATATACTATATATAGTATATATTATATTATATATATATACTATATATATATATATATATAATATATATATAGTATTATATATATATTATATATATATTATATATATAATACTATAAAATTATATTTCCCTTCTTTCCTCTAATCCTCTCTTTCACTTAATATGATATTTAGAAAAAATACGTATACTATATATATAATAAATGATTGTAGTGCACAACCATATATTCTGTTGAAAAGGTTATAATCAAGAGAAAAAAGGTTCGGAGGCTATGCACGTATACTATAATATATATATATATTATATATATATTATATATATATATATTATATATATATATATATACTCTATGGTATTATATATATATAGTATATACAGGCCGCTACTTATATATTTACTATATAAGTACTATATAATAACTCGTTACTAGTACTTATATATAATTATATTATTTATATATTTCTACTTAATATATATATATACTTCATTACATATATTATATTATTATATTATATAGATATATATATATTTCTACCTATTAACTATATACATTAATACATATTACATACTATATAACTATATATATCTACCGTATATATATATAGTATATTACTATACTATTACTATTAATACTATTACTATATTATACTTATATATTAGGTATATATATAGTATTATATATATTTTGAAAAGAGAGAATGTTACTAATTATATGAGAAAGAAGAGGGAAAATCTTTTTATTAAAGAAAGTTAGTTCTTACTTACTATTATTATTAAGTATATATTAGTTAGACACAGGGAAAATCTTTTTATTCCTGAAAGTATTCTTACTACTATATACTAATATATATATGGAACAAAAAGATTTTCTTCCTTCTGAAGACAAAATTGCAGAAGGAGAAAAAAAAAAGAAAGCGGAGAAAGAGATTTCTTCGTTTGATTTCATAGTTATTTTAAGAGTATCCAAGTTTTCCTGCCATAGTTACCATTTTTGCTCGATAGTTCAATACTTATATCACGTATATATATTGTTTAAGTACTATCTACCGGCATTGCTATATTATACAATAAATATTATAGTTTACTATATATATATACGACATATATCTATATATATAATATATGTATAATATATAGTTACTTATAATAGTTTATATATATATATAAATATCATACTATATTATATATACTATTATATATATTATACTAGTACCTACTAATTATATATACATCTAGGGACATATACATATAATAATAAAATACTATAGTATACTAACAGATGGACTATTATATATCATATATACATTTTATATATATACTATCATCGTATCATTACATTATAAGCTATTATAATGAATCAGATTCTACAATAACTACCTATTTAAATGCTACTCACAGTACTACTATCTCTCGGCTTTATTACGGGAAAGACGGTACCTACCTTATTTATATTCATATAAATACTACCTTATATATATTATATATATATACATTATATATAATATATTATATCAATAGTAACAAATATCTACGGCTTATAAGAGTAAAGAATGTAACAAGTAACCAAGTTGGATCTTTTTCTTCAACCTTGTATCCTCAATTCTGCTGTCCGATCAGTCATGAAACGCATGATCACACCCATCTCCGCGAGCGTGTTGCTATTTCAGTCGTAGGATACATTTGACACTCCTGTTATTTCAAAATCTATTTTATTACAACCTAATAAATAAACTCCAAATTTTATTCCATTCTCTATCATATTATTATCTATTTTACTAACTTATATTTATGTGATTATCCTATTTATCCTACTTCATTACATTAATTATCTCATTATATATCCTGTTCATAATTTATTCACTTATAATCTCATATCTATTCATTACTTATTATTATCTATTATTATTAATAATTAGACAATATATAATTTAATAATGTAGTAGTGAACGGAGTGTGCAGTCACTTAGATCTCTTGATACTCTACTAAGATCTCTATACTTTAACATTTTCTATTCAGAGGGGTCACTGACTTAGAAAACTTTCATTGTCCCGCCCCTTAGTTAATAGGGTTCATTAGCTAGTTATGCGATCTCCCGAGAAAAGAGTGGCCTTCAATGATTTCAATTGGCGTCGTCATGGTTAGTTACTGATAGCGTAAGCTGGGTAGTTACCTGTCGTGGATATGGAATTTTCCGTACAGCAACTCTCTCTACATTCCGTTTGTAGTCAGTAGAAACACCATAGCTATAATCATGTTATACTATAATAATACTCTATTACACTACACAAACTTTTAGAGGCGTTAGTAATTAAATATTGCAATTAAAACGACTTCTATTTTAGAGGAGTTTTTTTATTTTGGAATAAATTTTTTTTATGAAATTTTAAAGAATTGCATTCGTTGGTAGAAATACGTAGTTTTTCTATTTTCTTGAATATTAAAACTCCCAAATTAAAGTAATATATAAGGTTGCGGGTCGTCAATTGAAGGACCGTCGAACGACGATGCAGGTTATCAACTATTGCAGGAAAAAACAAGAGAAAGGAAAATTTTAATTTCTTTCAGGAGACGGATGGCAACGCGTAGTCCGGAGACTAAAGAAGCCTATAGAATTCAGCTTGACAAAAGAAAACAATGACTATGTAGGTCTGCCCAAGTTTAAGGCTATATTTCGTCGGTAGACAAGGCTTTTAGGGTAATCAAACTAATCGTGATTTAGATAGGCTTTTTAATATCCCTAGATTTTACCTCTTTTCACAACAAATATATATTGCCAATTCACTGCTACTGTATATTAATTAATCATATCAAAACAAACGTGCGAATTATCATTAATTACTCTTAAATATATACAAAGCCGTTATAATAACAATATAATTACATATGATTGTAAGGGCAAACGCACATCTAAAAGAAAGAGGAAAGGGGAGCACCCCTGAATACGACTCATAAACAATAGCCCAATACATATTTATTCGCCATTTATATATGATAAATATATAGCTGCATCACAATAGGTACAACCTTGAAAATTTATTATTTTCGGTAAAACGAAATGATAGATTAATGTACACATTTATATTTATCATTCTAAGATATATATATGGATGTCCCTCGATTTAAATAATATTGGTCACTACCAAAACATGAATTTATTGAAGGGAAGAGAATTTGGGTGGCAACAGAGCCGATGATATTGACACAACGGCTTCTAATATTAACAATATCATGAAATCGTAGTGGAATAAATCGATCATAAAACTAAAGTATAGAAAAGTTTTCTAAGCATCTGAATGCCTAACCTATTAATGAAAGAAAATGATATAAAATAAAATTCTATAATAAACAATATCACGATTCACGAAGGACAACCGTACCTCTGATCACTTAAAATTCATCTTTTTAAATGAAATCTGAATAAATGAAATGAGATGGACTTCGTTTTAGATCGACTCAAGTAAAGTCACGGGAGTAGTGACGTTGATATATATAGCTATACATAATATATATATATCTATATTATATATTATACATAATATTATATATAATATAATATTATATATATATATATATTATTATATTACACTAATATAATTATATATAATACTTTACTATACTATACTATATATAATATATATTATCCATATAATATATATATATATATATATATATATATATATATATATATATATATATATTTATTTATATTATAGTATTCCTTATTATGAAACTACTACTATATATATATAGCTATATGATACTATATAGATATTTATTTCTCTCCCCCCTTATATAATAGTATATATATTAATAGATTATAATATTATAATATATTATATATTAGATTATATGATATATACTTATATATATGATATATTTATATAATATATATATGTATATGGTATCTATATCTTAATAATATATATACACCTATATCCCTATTATTGATATTCTTGGACTTATACGTATATATATATTATATCTATATATATGTACTATATATATATATATATATATATACTATTACTATATATATATAATATAGATATTTATTATAGTAATATCTAATGTCTATATATTCACTCTGTTCATTTCATTTGGAAACGGTGTTTATTTTTAAGCTCTCCAAAATAGAGGTTACCGTTCCTTTTGTCCTAATCTTCAAATTATCATAAGAAACGCCTTTGCTCGTATTATTCATTCTTCAAAAGTATAGCGATGTGCTTTTTCATTTGTTTCACATTTATTCTTAGAGCTATTTAACCACATGCCCACATGGTTTAGGGTCTTAACAATCAAAGGCCTCAAGTATATTGTTTCATATTTATTTCTGCCAGTCTATTCAACCGTAAAATTGAAATAATAAATTTGTCCTTTATCCCTTAGAAATTTACAAACATCCATTTGTTTCATGGGTGGTGATCCTAACCTCAAAGGAGGTCCCCATGAACTAATGAAATTCCTTGTGTATTCGCCCTCAAATTGCACAAAGTTCCATAGTACAGTCTCCTTCTCTTCATATTCTTGATAGTCAAATATAACCAATTCAGTAGATTGTTAACCTTTCCAAATATCCTAGTTTCTATCCTTGTAATTTCTACATTAACTTCTAAATGTTGCCATCGTTCTATTTATGCATCTTTTTCTTTGCCTCTCAGTCGGTTTTAGAATAGGTTTTCAGTAAGTTATCTGCGACATTTTTATTCTATTCACTGGTTGAACTTAACTCTTGACGTTTTAAATTTATACTAGAATTATTATTTCTTTGTCAAAAGTTTCTCAGCTTAAAAGATTTGTTTGCTAAATTTAAGCAATCAGCATTCTCTTTACACCATGAAATTTATTTCCTATATATTTACGTCATAATTTAGACGCAAACTGAGTTATTCTCCCACTGTTTTGACATTAAAATTAAATTGTACTTATATAAATTTATACAACCTTAAATTGCAGTTGCACTTAAACTTGCAAACTCATTGTTTGCCTGTATATTTTACACATTAATTATAATGATATACGAAAAAATTGTCTCTTTATAATGTTGGTTGTGAAAGGAGGTGGAGGGTTGTGATCAAAGAGATCTTTGAGTTTGTTTTTTTGTTAACTATTAAAGGGAGGTAGATTTGACGGGAGATATGGGTTTTGGAGGCCTGCTCCTGCTTGAT